>JAQFYB010000512.1:0-51672 GCA_034694085.1 Pogonognathellus longicornis
CGTTGGCGTAGCCAGGGGGAAATTGCCTCCCCCCCCCCCCCGAAATCGGGAAAACGAAGTTATTTTACCAAACAAAGTATACATAAAATCGCTTATATTGTATGTTTATTTTGGCCCAAATCTACTCAAATTTTTCGCAATCACATATGCAATCATGTTTTGAGTTCCCCCCCCCCCGAAACCAAATCCTGGCTACGCCTATGAGCTTATCTGTACTATGTTGTAAGATACATCTTCTTCACATTCAATTGGCCATTTAGTTTTTGTGTGTCGTAAAGATACAAGTCAAAGAAAGGTTATATTAAGTTAGAAAAAGAAAGGTCCGAAGGGATACAAAGTCCTCGGTCCCTCCTATGTCATTAGTCATCTCATTACATTGTGATTGTAAAAAAGAAACTAAATCCTTAGATCTTAACCTGATCCATGCAGAAGCTCATTAGTAACTTTTTTTTGTTTTACAGACGTCTGATCTACGGAAGCAACGAAATCCCCGTTGTGGTGCAAGGGATATTGAAATTACTCTTCCTAGAAGTCCTTAATCCGTTTTACGTGTTTCAAATCTTCTCGGTTACTTTGTGGTTGTCGGATAACTACATCTACTTCTCTTTCGCCATTATCATCATGTCCGTGTTTGGCATTACGTCAACTATCATTCAAACCAGACAGGTATTTCACTGGCTCAATTACCTACTGCCCTAATTATCTCACTCCTCCCCTTTGTGTTATACTCGCTACTTTATAAATAACCATTCTCTTGTAACCCATAACTTTCCTTGTAAACAAAACCAAAGAAGAAAGTTGTACGTTTTTATAGCGACATAGAAATTCCCACAAAATTCCATTATAGTAGAAGTACAAAAGAGCATTCTTAGATGTAAGTCCTTGACGTGACAGAATGTAATACATCACGTTTCCTAATTACATCTCACTATAATAATACTGTCGTCGACTGAAATAGCAATTTTCTACTTCTACCTGCTCTAATATATTTTTCCATTAAATTTTCTCAAATTGGTTTCATTTTACAGTAACATGTCATCCACATCACAATCTTACTTTTCAGTAGCAACCGGGATACAGTATAAAAATCCAAGTTCCATTAGCCTTTCACAACTAACTTTGTATGTTGGTTGTCGTTTCATGCAAAGACAAATGGTCCAAGGCTTAAGAAAGTCATCATCCCACTAATCTTCTTTGTTTTTGTATTCAACAAAAAAATCCGTCACAGAATCCAGTTTTGATTAAAATATTGCGTCACAAAAGGTTCCTTTCCTTTGGATCTTTGGTGTGGTATAATTTATAATATTTTATCCCATTAGTATATACCCACAAACCATAAGTCTAGGTAAGTAAGTAGTTATGTTAGGTATGCATTATCTCAAAATAGTCTGCATAGACAAATTGTGTTGCGAAAATATTTATTTTTACACAAAATATTCGTTATTCTAATTCCAGGCCATCATGGCTCGACTTGTGACACTAGGTACTATAAGCAAACTGTACGATTTATATATGACAGTGTAATCTTGAAGGTATTATTTTTAGAATAGGTTGTACATTGTACTTATAGAGAATTAGCATGCAAATAGAATTTTCTTAGTTACACAAAAGGAAATTGAAATTTGGTGTGGTTTGTTTGACTTTATTAGAATCAGAAGAAGCTGCAGACGACAGTACAGTGTTCGGATATTGTGTCAGTGTGTCGAAGTGCTGGAGTTTATGAATCGATCCCCACGGAGTATTTGGTGCCGGGTGATGTGATTGTGATCCCTCCGCACGGCTGCACGATGCATTGTGATGCCGCTCTTCTCTCCGGTAATTGTATCGTCAACGAGAGTATGCTTACAGGTTAGAAAGCCTTTTTGTGTCATTTTTCATTACAGACTCTCTCCATTAAAAAATCCTATCTATCTCGTAGTCCTTTTTCCTTATAATGTATTGTCATCCTCTCTCTTATCTCACTTTATTATAGGTTTGTGTATACTTTTATGTATGTATACCTATATAAATATATGTTAAGAGTTACAAGATGTATTCAATCCTAGCAACACGAACATTGTCCTTCACAACATTTTAATGCTTTCGTTCGCTTTTACTATTTACCTCTGTAATAAATAAGAGAACCTAGTTAAGGGTTTGTTCGTGCCCTTTTAGTTTTAAAGCCACAGTAGTGATTTTCTGAAATAAGTCGAGGAGAACCAGGCAGGCTACACGTAAAAAGTTCTTTACATTTGGCAAGAAAAGAAAATCCCATGTACACATACCTACTTACTGTTACATGTATAAATACTTTCTCCTCTGACACATGACAAACTTAATGGAATCCGGTATAGTCTTTTTAAACTGCTGCTGTATGTATTGTGTTTACTTTACTTGGCTGTGTTTGACTTTTAAACTGTCTTTTAAGGTTAAGCAGTAAAGGAGAATACGAGCTGACATTGACTTTCAATCTCTTGCAAAAGATTCATTTCTTTCCTATCAGATTGCAAAAGTTCTCAACACATTCTATATATAAGGGTGCCTTAGATGTTATACTGTAGGACCTACAGTAGTGTAGGTACTAGATCTATTTAGGTAGGTATGTACCTTTAAAATATACGTTACGTACGGCATAGCAGGAGATCTATAGTGACGTTATACAGATAGAATGTTGTCTTAGGTATATTAGTATTGTTGGATATAGTAGGTGATGAAATAAAAAGTATGAAGTGCATGGTGGGCGACATTCTTTTGTGTCCTGGATAAGACGAGCTTTTGTGAGGTTGTGAAGTGTTCTGCTTAGAGAGGAAGAAAGTTTTTATCTTCGTCTTTAATCTCACAGTGACATGTTGGCAAATCTCGGGTTATTTTATGTTTATACATGTTAAAAAGAGCATCGGATAAATCTTGGTTGATAGGTAGACCGTGACATGTCTTCGTTGGTATTGACTTGGCTTGGCTTGGCCGTGAAAACTCACAAACTTGTCATCCAGAAAATCCATGTAGGCATTGTCAAAAATCCAAGATCAAATCAGCCTGTGTATTTTTCATTTTGATTAGTGCAGGATCGATTGACGTATCTCTGAATTCTCTTAAACAGACATAAAATCTTGTCCTAGTAGGTAGGTATGTATGTATAGTGCGTACTGCATAGAGGCTACTGAACTACTTAAAAAAATCCTGAAGAGGATAAACTGGAAAATATTGCGGTCGTAATGGAAAAGGATTAGTAGGTTCACTCAGAGAGTGCTTGAAAGAAGTTGTAACATTGACATTGACAATGAACTAAGGAATAACGAACGTCCAGTATCTTTCTTTAGGATTGCAGACTCGTCTGCCCAAAGAATTTTTATACAAGGATAAAAAAATTATTTTAATCTGAATGTCCGACTTTTGTTAAAGTTGAATGCTAGAGGCTGATAACAGACAACCAACGAAGACAGATTTCAGGCATAAACTGGATGCATGCAATAAAACAAATAGTGATGTTGACTTTGAAACAGCATCTGAATTATGAGATGTCATTCGATTTAACTTAGTTTTGTCGAGTCTTGTCCTATTGCCTAAAAACAAGAATGAGCAAAGGCAAGCCATTATTGGGGGAGATAGTTCTATCATGCAGGAATTTACTTTCTAATACGTTTGGCTCTGACCGCATATAATATGTGCAAACATCTACATGCTATGCATGTATGATACTTACCTAAACAGGGCTCTGCTTATACAGTGTGTGCATATCTACACTAAGATATTTGACAGTTGATAACTTACTGTAAGAGAAACTATTAGAATTATATCTTACTGACATTGAGGAAACTAGTAGTCGATGTCATTTGTAGTAGGTCGTTCGACATTGCAGTTTGACCTTGACATTACACTCAGCCTGAACAACTTTACTAGATTAGCCTTGACTAAACCATGCAAACTTTGAAAATTCACTTACATTTAGTTAGAAATTCCAATTTACGATTCTAGTAGTGGTGGTGGTGAAATGTATAATATATTTGTTTAACTGGCAGGTACATAAGGTACGCGTGCATGAAGTTTATTCAGTATGATAGCTAAACTAACATCACAATTCTCACTTTCACTACTCAAAAATATAACAACATGAGTGCAGCACGTGGCCTAATTAATTTAGTAGTGGTTAATCCTTTGTAGTGTAAACTAAACTAAAACTACTCACATCCAATTTAACAACAGAGACGAAAAGCTTTGTTAGTTTATTGGAGATGCCATTTATTATTGCCGTATCTAAATGTGATTTGTACATACATATTGTTCGCAAAAACAAGTAGGAGTTGCAGTGTCCTATGATAAAATCAGTTAGCTAACTTTCCAAGTCATTGCAAACTACCTTGAATTAACTGAAATTTTCCTTTGAAGATAAAAATGAATGGTCGAATTCGTTATAAAATGTATGCATCGATAAGATAGGATATAGTAATTTTACAAATGAATAATAAAGCATGTCAGCTATACATGAAGGTCTAATACTATGAAAGTAATAATTAATTTGACTCCACAGGGGAAAGTGTTCCTGTGACCAAGACACCACTTCCAAACCGGGCTGATGTAACTTACAATAACAAGGAGCACATGAGACACACTTTATACTGCGGGACGAACATATTGCAGACAAGATATTATGGGCAGCAAGTCGTACTTGCCGTCGTTCTCAGAACTGGTAAGCTCTCCAGCTCTCACTTCCATTAGCAAAATTAATATCTGCACTAATCTGGAGCATTTAACAATCCTATGGGGGAAAACCCTGTCAAATCTTGTATCAGTACCTCTCAGATTTATACTAGTGTAAAAATACGTAAGAAAAAATGGGCATCTGCACAACAGATAATTAAATGCCTTGTCTGACTAAATATACCTATGTACTATGTACATACAATCTGGCTCTGCAGTCTTGGAGGTAGTTGCATGTTTAATTAAAAAGAAAGTCAGCCCAAGAAATATCTGAACAGAAAGGCTATTACAGAAATTAGTTATGTAACTCTTCCAAGGATGCTCGTGGTTACTGGAGAATCCCTAATCTTTTTCATGGAAAATGTCGAAGATAGGTCACTGTGCATATTGTTTTCCGTAGAATTCAAGCAATTAATTTGTCGGGCTAAGGGAGTGATAAACAAAAGTATACGCGGTTTCCGAAAGTTGCTTTCTCTTTCTTAGACCGTTAAGACTAACGACTAATCTAATTACTAAATCAGCAGCCGTTGCTAGTTCAATAGTTTTATGACCGTGAAAAGCTTCTGGTCGACCAAACTGTTTTACATCCACATGCCCACAAAAATTTAATTTGTTTTGTCGAACGATGCAGAAGGAGTTGGTTCTGGATTATCACTAATGTTTGGCAAACACACTATTGTGTATTTAATACAACTGCGGTAGGTATTATCTATACTACAACTTATGATAAAAATATATTTCTCATTATCATTTTGACGTTATGAATTTCCAATTTAATAATTTTATTCCTGTGAAAGTACAAATACACAGTACCGTAACGATGGGGAGGGTGGGTGAGGAACGTCCTCACGGCCGGGCCACAAAAGGGCCGGGCCAGGATGACTGGCCTGTTTATTGAATTGTAATAATAGTCACCGTGACGACCGTTATCTTATAAGTCTTAATTTTTCACTTATGGACAAAGTCATTAGTTAAGTAAAGAATCTTTTATTTTAGTACATTTCTCCCAAAATCCGAAAAAAATGGTTATTTTTGCCGTAAAAATGCAAAAAAGCGCCAATTTTTTCGCGCTACGCGCGATTTGATTTCAATTTGGGCTAAATTTGCAAAATCATTTCGCGCTACGCGCGAATTTGATGCACTTGAGTTCTTTAGTACCGACAACCGCACTCTGTTCCTCACGGCCGGGACAGGCTTGTTACGGCACTGCAAATACAATGTACATAATTGAATACTACAATTTAAACAAGTATAAGAAAATAGGTACAGATGTACATCCATATTGTAAGTATTAACTATTGTCCCTGTCCCTAACTCCCTACCTAACCATTAACAATGATTGAAATAGTTTTCACGTACACTTTCTCCTCAGAACGGGGGGAAAGGTGAAAGTGTACCCGAAAACGTAAGTCATAATAGCAACCTAGCAAATAGCAGGAGTGACAAAACAACGGATCAAAACTAATTATTATTGTTATAGCCAATATTGCTACTACTTCTATGCTTTTATGTTTACACTTAACTCACAATGTCATGTAGTCGGAACGTTAACGTACTAATATAACTATCAAGAGAATTCAGCATTTCATTTAAGGCGAAAAGTGTTACGGCACTTAAGTGACAAAAAGGCCAATGTCCTAAAGTTGAGTGTCATAAAAGCGTATCTGCTTCTTACAGTCAGATTACCTTTTTGAAGGCTTTATCTCAGCCGTTTTGCTGCTATGGACTTTGGTCTTTTCATTACTCTTTCAAGGAATACACATCGTATATGTATAGCATACCGTGAGAGGGAATAGGGAAAGAAACAGGGAAATAGCTAGTATACTCGTTACCCGGAAAATGTTACATGATTGCAGTCATTGCACTTTTGTCGCTGTAGTGTTCCTATTATTGAGATTTAACGAGAAACAAGGCAATATTGTACGTGTACAATAGTTGTACTAGTAGTTGTAGCCCTTGGCCAATAAATTGTTGTGTCAAATGCAGCCATAGCCATACCTATTGGAAATACGAGTCTGTAAAATGAAACTGATATGTTAGACCCATGTGCTACAGCACTGTTTCTGTCAAACTGTGTTTGTAAACGCTGCTTTGATGGCAACCTACAAATGTGTCTATTACAATTCGTTCAATTACAGAAGTAAATAGCTCGTAGCTAGAAAATAAAGACGTCATTTCTTTTAATGTAGTGCATATCTACGTTTGTAGTAAGCAAACGTCTCACTTTATTACATAATGCCACGAGTGATTTGAGAAGGAAGCAAGTAAACGAAAACCTCAACGATCTTCTTCCGAACTATTAAGTTTTCTCATTCAATTATCATTATTATACGTAGCAGCTATTGCTGTTGGTGTATATTCTTTGTATTTGTTTGATAGACAGTGTCTAAATGAATGATTGTGCGATTAATTAATATATACCTATGTAGCTTTTATTATCAAACAATCTTCAGAAGGAAAACTACTCAAAGAGAAAATACGGGATAGTGAATGTATAGTCCAAATACAACAAGAAATTAAACCTGGAATATATATTAATTATCTCTTCAATTTCTATTATACTCGAAAAGTATAGGTACCTTACAACATTCTACTCAAGACTGGTAATGAACACAAACCAGATAAAAGGGCGAAAAATGAATTTTGTGACAGGTCAATACCAATAATAATTGAGAGAGAGTGAGAGAAAGATATCGTAATGGAAAAAGCGAGAATTTGGCAGAATGACAAAAAAATTGTTATGAATTTGAAAGCGCTTTGACCTAATATTGTATGATAAGAGAACAGAACATGAATCGTTGACCTATTTTGGCCAATAATTCTATTTCTAGATTTAAAATTGTATTTCCATGCTATTGTGATAAAAGTGTACATGAGACGGGTTCAAACTCCTCCATTTACCTTAAGGAAAACAGACATAAAAATACGTGCATAGTACATACATACATTTAGGAAATTTAGCCAATGTGTGTTTACTGTGTAAAGAAAACAAATAAACGTGATGCATCCCATTGAGATTGAACGCTTTTCCTTTTCTGGATTCTGTACATTTATTTACCTTAAGGCTTGTTCTTATTTAAATCGGCCGCATCAGATGACTTGCATGTATACACATCCACAGATCGACTGTAGGAAAAGCCAGCCAAATGGAGTTCATAGTTTTGTAGAGGGTCGTATAAATAAAATTATCTATTATTGCCTTTCAGATTGGCAAGAAAGCCTTTTGGCAGACGTTTCTTTTTTATATGTACTTTGATGTGAAATCCCTCAGTGGGAACACCTACGTATTTCTTAAAGGCTCTACTCTTCCTTTTTCAGGTTTTTTGACAGCTAAAGGAAGTTTGGTTCGCTCTATTTTATATCCTCCTCCTGTGGATTACAAGTTTGAACGAGACTCATACAAATTCGTCGCTGTTTTGGCTCTCATCGCTGGAATTGGATTCATCTTCAGCGTTTTCACAAAGGTACACACCCTCAGTATATTCATCCACTCTTGCAAATTCTTATCTATTTTTATTACAGTAGCTTAACTTGACATAGAAAAGGATTCATGACGCATACTACATACTACATACCAATAATTAACTGAGCGTGCATTCAAGCGCTTTTCAAGGATTATACTGTAATTAACATGCAGAGAAACCCTAAATCTTTTCTGCTTTCACAAAAAATTAAATCTTGGTTAGTTAGAACATTTAAAACAAGTTTGAGCTATACTTTATATGTAATTCAGATATTGTAATGTAATCAGAGCTGGATATTTATATACACAATCCGCTGTATTACTTGTAATTTGTTTGTGTACCTAAGTATTTAATATTTTATCTACACTCTCACTTGTATTGAGCCTAAAACACTTCGTTTTTGTGACAGTGGCAATGAAATCTACTATTTCCGACTTTCTATATTCTTTGAGAAAGAGAAAAGCGCAATTTTCTCTAATTGCAAAGTTTGTCATGTGTCTGCTGGTTGGAATTACATTTATAAAAGAACTTGGTTATATAACTAAACGTGACAAGACAGATGTTTCGTTTTCGTTATGTGCCGTCTGTCTCTTTGTGTTACATGAATGCAACTTTATTTCTCTTTTCTCTGACTGACTGAGCACATCCGCCATGACGATGTCGAAGCGTAATGCGGATCCGAAATTCTACTAGAATTTCCGATGCATTCCTTCACTGCTGCTGCTGCAAATTGTTCATAGTGCATTAAGTCATGTCTGTAGTAGTCTGAAATAAAACATCATGTTTGTTATAGTCTGTAAACCAAACCTTATTTCATTCAATACAACTAAACTGCTGTTATTGGAATACGTGGAAACTACGCGTGATCCAATACACAAAAGTACATTTGTTGTATAAGTAATTGACTATAAATACACTTTCTTTCCCCTTGTGATGCGAAATAAAGTTATCAAATATTTCCTATTAGGGAAACACTTTAAAAAATTGTAGTCAACGATGATGCAGGTCCTTCATCGATGTTGACATACCTATGCGCATTTTTTACCTTTCAAATATTAATTACAAACAGATTTCATTTTCAATTACCTATGTATTTTTACAACCAAATGTCACGATTACGATTTTTATGATTAGTTTGTAAATAAGTAGCTGCAAATTGAAAATAGCAGCTCTTGTAGCACGTAGAACGGACTTTCCTTTGCCCCAGATAAAAACAAATGAACACCAAAGCTGCAAAGTCCTTCACTTGATATCTCTTTATACCGTCCGTTGCATCAGGTTTCTGTGCGGTCATTGTATTACATGTCTTGTATAGAATGTATACCCATTGAACAATACTACTATACTTGAAGCAGCATGAGAATACAGGAGCCTAAAAAGATACCATCATATGTACAGCCACTTGTTACTTGTTAAGTTTGAAAGAATGGATGACAATGATTATCCCTATTGCCCTAAGTGGTCTAATTTAATGAAATTAAGGTTGGTGAAGACACATGATCACTTCCTCGAAGATGAACTACTGTTGTGTTCTGAAACGAAGTCAGTGAGACAGAGAGTATAGCATGACAACAATAAACGTAGTTTTCATTAAGCGAAAAGTAATAGTTTCAAGGTTATCCTCACTTTGTGACATTGTGTACATTTCCCTATTTTTCACAGCTGAGACTCGGGGAAACTTACCGGAATATCATTGTGGATTCACTTGATTTAATTACAATTGTTGTGCCGCCAGCACTCCCTGCTGCTATGACGGTTGGTCGTCTTTATGCTCAGAGAAGATTGCAACAAAAGGGGATTTACTGTATCAGCCCCAGAGCCATCAACGTCTCTGGTTCTATCAACTGTGTCTGCTTTGACAAGGTAAGAAGAAGCACAATATTAGTACAATACCGAGACATCTTAACCATTTTGACAAGGCACACTCGAACGAACGACTTTAATCTCGTGTTCTAGCACAAAGCACATTAAAAGTAACGACAACTTTCATTTACTGCGTGCTTTGAGAGATTTTATTAAATTTATTTTCATTGACTTAGTATTTGCAAGGCATAATGTGTATTAGGTACGTAATGTCTTGTCTAAACTTCTGAAGTGTATTTTGTTGAGGAAATGAGGAAGTTCATTGCTCGCATAATAACATGGCATCAAATTGCTTAATGCTCTTTCTTATTCATCCAAATACGCTATCTCTGTGTATATAGCTATGTCATTTCTTGTTTAACTTTAAGAGTTTGTTCAAGAAGAAGGAATCACAGAAAGTGAAACAATTTATATCTATTAATATTGAATCCTCCGTCTATTAGTTCTTCTATGTACCTAGGTATTCCTTTTCCTTTGCTATCATCTTGTACCTACAATCTTCAAACAAGCAATTTGTTTTTCAGTAGTCCATGCAGAGTACGGATATTAGTTTCATTAGATTTCCTCATTTTACATTAATGAGTTTACTACTGTAGTTTAATAATGTACGTATTTTGCTTCCTTTT
This sequence comes from Pogonognathellus longicornis, assembly GCA_034694085.1. Classification (NCBI taxonomy): domain Eukaryota; kingdom Metazoa; phylum Arthropoda; class Collembola; order Entomobryomorpha; family Tomoceridae; genus Pogonognathellus; species Pogonognathellus longicornis. The sequence goes on from JAQFYB010000512.1 coordinate 10,631, forward strand.
TATTTATCCTTCTTCCGCATTTCAGAAGATGTTCATCAAAGTGAAAGCATTTGCCGTGTAGCAAATAACAAAGTTCTGCGTTGTCATTTTACATTCAATGACCTCATTTCCTTTATAGCTGTAAGTATATAATGAGCTTGTTGCTAACTTCCCTAGATACAAGGTACATACCAATTTCTACTCTCGTAATACAAGACTCAGGTTGGTTAGGTACTAAGTTCAGTTTGTTGTTTATATCTGTCTAAATCAGCTTTACTGTCTGATTCGTGGAAATTCAGTTTATGCGGTGAGCATGCTACATAGTCATGATTACTCGTAACCTGTTCAAATGTGTTTGAATCCAACATTTCCACAGCACAGTATTTATATAAGAGACCTGTTTGTATAAACGAGATTCACTAATGATGCATTCTTCGAATAAACAAGTTAATTTTATTACTAATAAAGGTATAGTCATAGTCTACCAAAGATCGATCATCTCATTAACCCCTTTGGTTTTTGGGCACACATGCAACTCATATTCTAAGTTTCTACTTGGAATTAGTCTACCTACATTTATTATTGTATATTGTTAACTTCACTACTATATAAGTACATCACGCAAAGATGGGTTTCCTCTCACCACACCCATTCTGAACGTTTGCACATTTAATATAATGCTGCTTACTTTCATAATTCTATGATATAATAGTAGTATGCAATTATGATATATGAACAAATGGTTTCTTCTTTACTTCAAACTTTCCGTTTTTCCAACTTATAGTCTCACGATATGATTTGCCCAAAAAACGTAGAGGGCAATCGCATCAAAACATTGTTACTGTAACATTTGTATAATTTGATTATGATTAGTTGTAAAGTGAAGTCTTAGTTTTAACCTGACCTAAATTGTAAAAAAGAATTAGTCAGAGTATAGTATTTTTATAACTTGGAATTAACGTTTCGATCGCTTTGGTCGTCTCACTTTCAATTAATTGCATCAACTTGTTCGTATATAAGCGTAAATGCGATCGGAAGCACAGAAAGTAAAAATACACAGATTGCAATATCAATTCATATACCTAATCATCGCTAACTAGTAAGGTAGGCTGTTATTATTTTTGAGGAAAATGCGAAGAACGTGTACAATTTTCATCAAGGACGTGTGTAACTAGTAACTGTGTATCTTGTAAGAATGTTGTAAGAATTAGAAAAGGTATGCCAAGGTTGGAAACAGTAAGACACAAGCACAACGCTATAAAAGACAATTACTTATTATTTTAGAAAGCTGTTATGGGAGTGCGTGGGATAGCCTTTTACTTTTACTACATGTAATGTGATGGGTTATATTTATTAAAATAGACTTAGCTTCCATGTAGGCTTCCTTTGTATTTCTGTCCGTGATGGGAAAACTATTATCATTATCCACGTATTGTGTGTAGGTGTATCCACACGGATTTGTATTGTCCTTAGCGTTGCCTATAACTTTAAGGCAAGATAATAAATGTACAGAGAATTGCAGACGTAAGAAAGAGAATGAGTATTTAATGAAAATGTTTTCTCTTCAACCGAAAACAAATTAATACCCTTGAGAGTGTCGTGTGGAAGTAGATGCTATACACTCACACTTGAAGTCGCACAAGCACTCATATCATAGGTACTTGATCAAAGAAATAGTAGAGACGTAGAAAAGAATTTACGTGGGTGTGTTACAAGCAAATGGAGCAGTCAGTGCTGTAATAATATTTTTCCAGCAAATTCTGAGGTTTCTTTAACTTCTCTGAATTGCTGGCGTGTTCAATTTGTTTCTCTTGTCTTTCTCTTTCATTTGGCCGCACACGTGGAACAAATATTTTAGGATTACTTAAACCTGTATGAAAGAATTGTAGCCTAATACTGGCTCTGCTGTATGTTGCCTCAGAGTTATTTCGTGCGTCTTTATATGAATTCACTAAAAGGTTTTCACATTACTGGCCAATAATGGCTTGAAAAGAACGTAATTTTTTTAAAAAGTAATCATTTTTCCACTAAATACAGTATTATGCTATAGCTTTGCGTATAACTACAAATAACCGGACCGTGTTAGTTTTCATTATATTTAATAGCAGATTGTCATTTATTGTGGTTATGCTATGTATGCAGGTGTGCATCTGATGCTTTATTATTTCTCTTGTATATATTGGTAGTTTGGTATATATATGCGTTTCCTTTTGTAAGGTTTCCTTTGAAACGGCAGGAATGTCTTTGTGTCTTTTTACATACACTAGACATGTATTTTTTTTAACGTTGCAACAGGGAACACTGCTGCGTGATCTTTTGAGGGACATTTGTGTGAATTATGAAACTGCACTTTAGTCACATAGCGAAACGAAATGGAAGCCAATAATATTTGTAGGGCTTTTATATTTTTAGCCTTATGCGTTTGTTGTTTCTCAGTTGTAGGTAAATATCGTTAGAAATCACCGTAGGAAATGGACTTTCGCCGTTGGCCTTATTTTAGGTTCTGTGCAAACTAAAAATAACTTTCTCATCTGATGCCCAAAGGTACCATATCTACATGGTTTTCTGAAATATTTATTTGGGCTTTTTCTTTTTGCGTGTGGGAGTGTGGCTTGGAGAGTAAAAGTATTTAGGCATGTCAAATATTGAAGAGGAGTAAGTTGTTTTGCTACACAATGGAAAAGAAGGCAAGACACATGACATGAATAATAAATCTGCTTTTCTTTGCAACTTTCTTTTATTGAAGACGAATTGCCGTGCTTTGTGTTTTTTGCTTCACTGCATATTATAGATATCATAAGATGAAAAATGTAGCCATTAATGGTTTGAAATGAGAGTCATTTTTCAGTTTGGTACAATAATGTCATCACCATCCCGTTAATGTTGTGTCAATAGGTAGACAACTTCCAATAAAATGCAAAAGGAAGAAAATGGGGAATGTAGGGCAGTAGAGCTTGGTCATTGATGCAGTTGTTGTTTAAGACTTCAGCTTATGTTTGTGGGGAATTTATTAGGGCAGAACGAAGCTTTTATATATGCCGACAGACGATTAATGAAATGCATCATCGTTATAATACCTTGAGCAATATACAAGTGTAAATACATAATATATAATATTATATGAAATCTTATGCGAATGACTTTATTTGATTCGCAAATCCTTTTTCCAAACGAATCGTTTCAATTGAAGGAGCATAATAGCATAACATCTAGCAAACCCTTACATTTACTCGTTAGTCTCAGAGAATGGTAGACTTCAGTTTTGTATTATTTGAAGAGGTATTGAGGTGGATGGAATTACATGTGTGTGTCATGAAAAGTATACACAAGTATAGCATTTACAATCCCCACCTTATCTGTATGGTTAAAATGATATTGATAGAATTTTTCTTATTACAAAATTACATTTTCACAAAATGCCTCTTCATTGCATTGTGACAGATTTGTTTTGTGTATGGCTCAATGTGTGTAGACAGTTATAAAAATGCATTGAATTAAACTTTGTAGTGCATGAAAATTTAACCATAGGGTGGAAATTGGGAACAACACAGAAGTCAGAAAGTAAGTTTTCACTTATCGCGTAATTGAGGAAAAGGAAGATTTTTGAATTGGGTCAATTGTTGGAACGTTTCATTTTGTAGTGAAGAGTCCTTTGAGCTATTCTATCGTCATTGGTACAAAAGAATAGAAGAGCAATCTTGGGAATAATCTGTTCTGTTATGTTATGAGTATGACCTTATTTCTGTTTGAGTTTGTTTTGTTATACCAATAGAATTGGTATTGTACACTTAGATACATACATACTATGTATAACATCTTCTTGCATGTAGTATTATACACCATAATACACATAATAATACAAGTCTCTCTAGGGTTATTCGTGACGGAAGAATATAACCTGATACCACTTCAATAAACCATTATACTTTTAAAAATGTTCTGTGCAGTTTTTTATCTCATTTAGTCAAGCTTTATGACTATGAATGACACACAGTACTCCATAGTAGCATCACAAATACAGATCTCATAATATTACAGACTTATGCTGTGGACTCTCCATTCTGTCCAGAATGGAGAGTCCACAGCATAAGTCAATAAGTATCCAGATACTTATTGAAACTGGACTGCAATACAATGTAGGGCAGAGGTAGCATAGCGTGTGCCCTGATACACATGCTTCGTTGCAAGTTGCATGTGCATGTTGATCAAAAGGTTGTATTAGAGTAGTGGGAAGAGATTGTGCAACTATTTCTATTGAATGAATCAGTATTAGGTTAGATATAGTTATTATACGCGTGTTTGCGTCGCTAGTAATAGAATGATGTAATGGTCTTCTTAAGCTAGTTTATTCTTACCTTTGTAATAATATATGTACGTATTTAAAAACTCACAAAAAAACCCTTCAACGACTAACAAGATAACTTTGAAATTGCACATTCGTAAAATGTTAACTCTTACAATGTACTTTGATTCAACTTAATGAACAAAAGCTGTGGCAATCATGTTTTTATTTTCAAGCTCCAACTTTTTCATTAATGAAGTCAATTTATGAAATAATTAACTGCGTAGTTCCTTATAGAGATGTTGCAAAACTCATTCAATCTTGACACTGAGCACTCGTAGAAAAAATTATTACATTTACTTGGAACAGGAAAGAGAATTAAGCGAATAAACTTTTTTGACTGCCACAGGAAACTTTAAATGCGCATTACATGTGGTTACTGGTTAGTTAGATGTCAATATTAAAAAACGTACTTACAAACAGATTCCTCTATATGTACTAGATCTGAGTGTTAAACTACATTTCCCATGCAGTTGTCTAGTTCAAGACTTGGTATGTTTATATTGCATTTCAATTATCCCAATCCTAGTTATAATTGTGAAGTGTACTGTAATATTGAATAATAATATGCCCTTGAACGAAATAGTTTGGAGGATTCAATTCAAAGGGGACAAAATTTAGCATAGAGAGGAGCTGCTTAGAGCTTAGGGATATTGAAACTAAAAACTATCACACAGACGATTTTATCCAAACCCGTGATAATTTCATGGCCATTTATATCTGTATCTATGAAATGCATAAACTTTATAAATACTCATTTTGCGTCTTCATGATTCAGTTGTAGAAAGTTAGTGCAATGAATCAAAATGCTTTTGCGTGACATATTTTCGTTTCAGTTCAATTCGATTCAATCGACTTTAAAACTGAAGGGCTGATGTATTCTGTTTGTCAAGGATTTGATGCGACAGTGATTTTATTTGATAGAAAAGCACTTGAAAAGTGAGTACGTGAGTACCATTGTAATTTCTTCTACTATGAGAATTTATATAAGTGAAGAAGTAAAGGTCATTGGATGAAATAATTATGCCTTCCAGTCATAAAGACACGAACTAAAAGCAGTGTCAAACTGACGGAAAAAACAGTGAATGATTGAAATTACATAGCTAATAATGTGACAATGTCAACTTTTCTTGAACAAGGAATGCTAAATCTACGAACATCAGACATACTTGTAAAATTTCATGGGTAGAGACAAACAGTTGATATCTGACAAACAGGCACAGAAAATTCAAATAAAATGGACTTTTCAAATCCGATTTTGGTTGAATTTTTTTGACAAGCATTGAGTGCTCTCTGGAGTGGTGAAAGTAAATGTGAGTAGATGAAACACTCAATTCGTTCAGATATTTCCTTCATATGTCAAGAGTAATCTACACAAATCTGCTTTCGCCATTTTTTGTACAAATAATACTAGATATACATACTCCAGTCTCAAATGCAATCTTTGCAACTACCATTGTATATGTACAGAGCGATTTATAAATCCCTTCAACATATTCCTGTATTGAGTGTATTGACATTTGTGTTTTGGTAATTTGAAAGCTAGTATTTATGGAAGAACTTTATTCTCATTTCATATGAGTACTCAAATTAAATTGATACATGAGTTAATAAATACCTAACATTATGCAATGAAGTTGATTCAAGGTATTGTTAGAATGATCTGAGCTTTCGTAAAATGTAAGACATATAATAATGGTCAGCTGAGATTGAGATTATGCTTGAAAGAACTCCATCGTTAGATTTGATACAGTTTTGTTTTCCCTGGGAATTTCTGAGAATAGTAGCGGTAGAAGTTATAGTTATCGTAGAATGCATTAATTGTGTAGAATGAATTTTTAATTGTCACACTTATTTTTAGAAATTTAAAGATACCTAGTGAATTTCATTCTCTGAACACAAATGATAAAATAAAGCAACAAAATCCTTGGTGGGTATATTATATTATGCATTATATCTGTATAAATGTATAGGGCGAATATTCTTGTTTGTTGCACATATTTTTGCTAAAAGTACGTTTCAGGCTGAGGCACTCTGCACGCTACCTTTTCTTTTATTTACCAACATCTATTGCGACAGACAGACGCAGATGCAAGGCAAGTTTCACATGCAGTCATTCATATGAGATATGACACGTAAAATTGAAAACTCATGTAGTTTTTGGATGTATGCATTTGTGTTTTTGTTACTTTCGTTTTGTTTTCGGTCTCTTGCATTCAAGTTGGTTATTCTTGTGCAAATATTTCAGCTGATAAAAAGTATTGGTATTTATTTTTGAGACATGTCTCGGTGACAGGTTTGTATGTCACATCTACATGTAAATCCATTTTATTACTATTCTTATAGTTTCTCACTTTTCTCTTGTTTGTCACGCATATACAGAATGAAAATAAGTTCAGTCATAATAATAACATTAAGTATTTCAATGAGGCTTGCCAAAAACAACGTAGAATCAGTGTCAAGTTAGGGCTGCATTTAATGTTATTTGCTATCATTTGTTGTAGTTTTAGCCTGGAAATGTTCTAAATGTCATAATAGGAACACTAACTTTTCTCATGCAAATTGTTCATGTAAAGTACGTTAACACACAAGAAAATTGCCAAATTATTAGAAGAGATTAAGGCTATTCGGTTTTATATGCACATTTTCCCCTCTAGGAAGTATCTACCTCACCGCAAAGACTGTTTTAAGAACTCTGCAACTTAAGCTTACATTATGAGATAAGTTTGGGTTTATAGGCTCCAGTAAAGTGTCTATGTAAGAATTCAAGTGGGTTAAGCACATAACGAACACACCGTCATGCAGTTAACAGGACAAAAGACGCTTTTCAATATTAATGTGTCTCAAACGACGAGAGCATGAATTATTTATTGCCCTGTTTACACCCAAATATTTCGGTTTTCAACTAACTGACTTTTAGAATTCGTGAAGTGCAGCTAGAAAATTTAATCCATTATAATGTTTGTTTACGTGTAGACGGTTTTGCTGGCATTTACTAACAGTTTGGAGTACTTCTGCTGATATTCAAATTGTGGTTGTCTCTTGATATCGTGTTAGCATTTATTCTTATAATTCTTTTTGATGGACAGTTGTATAGCAATACTTTTAGTTGAGTTATACACAGCATCGTCACCTGTTTGCTTTTTATGTACAATGCAGAGTTGCTACATAATCAAGAACTTTATATAACGAAATGCATAGGTAATACAATATTATTACATAGATCACATTATTTATTAAAAATGATAATTCATTTAGGTATTAGTAAATTGACTGACTAGTTATATTTTTTAAATAGATTCCTTTGAAATTGTGTGCGAAACGAGTAACGTAAAGATTTATACGAATTGACAATATAGTGTTTCTGGCGAGCAATGCAAAATGCAGTAATTTCTACATAACATATGTTTTATCCATCAAAAATTCCAAATAAGTTGACTGTGTGCATGTTTGTTTCATAATATGTTAGTTTCATATTGCATGTGAAACAAACATGTACACATAGTATATTATTGGAAACTGTCTATGTCTGGTATAATGTGAGACATTATATATTTTATTCTATAGATATTAGAAGTTAATTTTTAATTTGTTTCGATTATTGGACTTTGGCCGTAACTGAGTAACACGGGCAGTACATTCAACATGGAAGACAGGTCTTACGCTTTCACTTTAAGCCGTGCATTCATAATGCAAGACATTATGAGTTGAATTTCGACAGACTTAATAACCAGTTTTAGAGTGCAAAGAGCGTTTTATTTCATAATTCTGATGCTCTTCATTTAGCCATAATTTATTCGTTGAAGGATATCGCATCCTTCACAAGTACATGCCAAATGAATAGCCTACATACCACCCCTCTTTGTGTTGCTTATACAAATATCAGTATAGTATGAGGAATTAATTATTAAGTATCCACTTAAGACTTACAAGGCTTAATAATTTTCTAAAATAGCAAGCTTTTTCATGTACCTACTTGTTATAGTAATATCAATCTGAACACTAATAATGAGTCAGCTCTATGATATAATAATCTCTGATACGTAGAAGTCCTAAGAGTCCTACAATATTATTAGCTCTGATAACTCAACTGAATGTCAAGTTGCTTAGTTGCCACTACAAAGCTTAGGAAATACGTATGAAGGACTGGTTCAGTCTAAATCTACAAATATATCGGCTGAATATCTTTTTATATATGAAAATACAATGTTATGCTTTAGCCATTGAACAATTATATATGAAGTGCTTTAGAGTTTCGCTTCACATAATATTATGTTGTTCTTATTATTTGTTGGTATATGTACTATTGATGTTGTTATATGTTGTACATATAATAGTATAATGACTAATAATAATAGTGTGAAAATGAAATTGAAGGAATATGTGGTGAAAGTGGTGATATCTTATAAATGAATTGAAAGCGAGCTGCATCATCTGTAGCTGTAAGTGTAAGCTTACAGCAGAGGGGATCATGAAAGGCGTACTATTTTGTATTGAGTTGAATTCTGTCATTGTTTGTATGAATGAAATTCTTGGTCTTGAGCTCTAATACTGCTAACCAAACCACTAACTCACAATGCATTGAATTCCTGCTCGTGTACCAATTTTGCATCACTGAGTCTGCTAAATCTTCTTGTAGTAAGCCAAAGCCAACTCCAGTAAATTGAACCTCTCTCAAACCCACACACCTAAAACATGATTCTCAAGCATGTTGAGTAAACCAAACATGAAATTTCTCTCCCTGGTTTATTCTTGTCCATAGTACACTTGTCCATAGTACATCTGAACAAACAGGGATAAGAGAAAACTGTTCAAAATGTAATATATGAAAAGAGAATTGTGACTGTCCATACATAAAATATCCTGTACACACAAACTACAGACACATAAAAATGTATACTTTCTTTGACATGCGAGAGATGTAATGTGGTGTACGGTTTATTACATTCCTTGGCTCAACTTTCCTTGTAAACCTTTTAAAGTTATTTTAGCCATCATCGTCTTCATTCTCGTTTCATACACAAGACTAAAAGTGGCTCAATCATCGGAATGCATCAAAAGCTGAAGTATAAAGACGTATGATTACAGTCTATTTTAAGTAGACATGGATCAAAGTATGTAGGAGAAGTGTATCAGAATGACTATACCTAACATATGTGGAGATTAAGGTGCCCTTGTATGCCTTTACTCAAGTTCACAGCCACAACAGTTCGATGAACTTTTCAAGTGTAGACTCTCACCACTCACTTATTTTACAACTCGATTTATCTCCATGATTTCACACACTGTGTGAGTTATACCTAAATTATACGTCTCTACTTTAGCCAGCACTTGTCCATTATCGTTTTTTGTTTTGCAACAAGAACAAAAAGTGGAGTGCATTGCCATGTAATAACAATGATGAGAATCACGGTTCCTATTGTGCCAGAGTATTCTGTTGTACTTTACTCGTATGTAATAATCCTGGATATATAATGCAATTGTCTGTAGTCTCCACATTGCAACGTGGAGTGATAACTTTCCTTTTCATTGTCAGTTATTCCCCTTGGCATTCCGAAACATACACACTAACATTAATAATATTATTTCATTTGCCTTGTTTTCCACTTTACGCTTATCTCGCGCTTAAAGCGTGTAGCGTATAAATTGTTTTATGCAAATTGCTGTGTGCAATCTCCTTGAAAATGCTGAGAGTGATAGTTTGTTTTGCGAACAATTTACAACCGTCATAAAGAAAGCCAAGCAAGCAATGTTTCAAGATAACTGTTAATAAAGCCAAGTTTGGTTTGAAGAGAGAAATAGGAATAGAGTTTGTTGCTAAAGTATTATGTGAGTCAAAACAACGGATATGGTTGAGGGAGATCAGGAGAAAGTAAACGGAGATTCATTCCGCCTTTCAAATCCTTTCTCTGAGGAGGTGCGATTATATTTAGCTTGCAAGTAGTGCAGGACAGCAGAAGCATGAATTTATTGTCTGAATTGAGTCTGCACTTAAGTGTCTTTAATACAATATTCTCAATATTGTTTGTATCTCTGTGTACTTATACATCTATCCCAGTAATAATGATATACTTGGATTTGCTGTGCAAACACACAAAATACTATTGATTTAGTAATGTATACAATATAATAGAGTATATGTAGGTAATGTAATAGGTCCGATATAGTATTTTATATACCTCTACATAGCATCACACTCAATACTCATCGACATAACTATATACACAGATGGATGAGCAGAAACCCTTATGTAAACATTTCAATGGATTTCTAAGCATTCGGAGAGATGTGCCACATGATGGGCGAGAAATCTGTTTGTGTTGTTTCTGGGGAAATATCGCCAAGTATTGGCACTTGCCACACTATTGAATCGACACCATTTACTGAGTACATGGGTGGATGTGTCTTTTGAAGCGTACGTGAAGATTGCTGAATCAATTCTTTCACGCGCACTCGAATATTTACAAAGAATATCAATTCTATGTCGAAACTATGTTTCAATTTCCTCAAGAAAATTCAAAAGAAAGTTATTGCGTAGATGTTGTTGTCAATGCCTAGTAAATACATCAAATCATAACCTTCAAACAAACTTACTGTGTATTATTGAACAGTGTTGTATCCATTTTTAAGTAAATTGAAGTGTTCCACAATCTGCGGTGAATTTATTTTTTTCATTAAAAGATACGGGCATTGTCCATATTATTAGAAATGTATATTGAAGTCGAGCGTTCGTAATACAAATAGTTTAGATGCATAAATATCAAACAAGGGGAGAGTAGATGTTTTATTCAATGCATTACAGCAAAAAGTAGATATTTGTGTATTATACATATTGTTACTATACATACGTGTGTAGTATGTAGGTGTAGTAATATATAAAAGTGATTGTAATGGTTTTTATTTGTCTTTGCAGACTGGAACATTGACGGAAGAAGGATTAGATCTGTGGGGAGCTGTGCCGACTACAGTGGGACTTGGATTTGGAGGAACAACAGGATCCCCTGGAGGATTCCAGGCACCAGTTAGACTCGCAAATCATTTGTCACACGGTCCTCTGTTCATCGGAATGGCAGCTTGCCATTCTCTGACACTTATTGATGGAAACTTAATCGGCGACCCTCTTGATCTCAAGGTACATCAATAATTCCAAGAACCCTTTCTTTCCCTCACTCCAAAAAATCCGAACTTGACTTGAGAGATTCTCTCATGCCATACAAAATCACACTTTCATCAAAATACATGAAATTCCATGTTCATATTGTTTATCTTGAATTCGAAATTACTTTTAATGTCATGCCCACTAGCCAGAAAGGGGCTGCTGTAGCTATTAGTAGATTTTATGACGCAGATTCCTTGTTCTATCTGTGCTACAACTACTGATGTGTGAATGGGTGATGTATGAGCAAGCCTTCTTTTCAGGAATCAATCACACCCAATGAAATGCCACAGGGACAATTTTGTCCACAATGGAAACAACACGAAAAGAAAGTCGCAGGTGGAGAAAAGCAAAGGAATCTAATTTCCTTTGTAACCTCTTGTTAGTCCATCATTCTCGACTCTACCATTGTCACTAGAAACTCTTGTATTGTGCTCGATAAATGGTTCCAATGGTTTACTTGAAATGTACAGGTTCTCATAAAACTTGTATAGTGCAGCCACAAAGAAAAACGCTTTTTTTCAGCAACACGAACACAGTTTGCCCCCATTGTGTTTGGAAAATAATTAAGGTGCTTCAGCTTATAAGTGCCCATTATCCTATTAAGTATATAGGAAAGTATAATATCAGCATATAAAATACTTAATATGATTTTGCGGAGTATGATGTCAATATTTTGTTGCATCGAATGATGTAGCTGTTAAGTGACAGCATAGACCAAATAATATATCTGAATAATTCCATACTTTCTCTTCACCAAAATTTGCAACTTTATTAGAAGGTGATAGAAAACAAGAATCAGTGTCGCATGTCATATGTAAAGGGTGAAGGGAAATACTTCAAACCTATACAAAACCTGTATACAGATTACTGTCAGACTAAACAAATGAACTTAATGATAGAAACGCTTATAGCGATAGGATAGTGTATGCACTAAGTGAACAAAAGGTTGCCCGTGTTTTTCTTTGGCTTCTTATGCATTACCATGGAGGAAAAGCTGCTTTTGTGTCTGTGAATATAATTCAGGCTTTAGAATGAAAGTATATTACAAGCTGTTGTGTGTATTGTACATAGTATGTAGTTTAGTTTGTGTTTTATGCAGGACACTGTCCTATTATTATTATTATTAGTTTGAGGAAAAGGTTCAATCCGCATAAATACATGAGATTAGCATTTCATTTAGAATTGTTATACGCAGCAGGCAGCACTCAGCGTCAGTCTTTTTGGATAGACTCCTGACAAGAGAAACTGTGCGGTGCTTTGATTACATGAAAGTAGTAATAGTTTATAGGCTACACTCAATAAAAGCAAAAGCAAAGGAGAAAAGTTAACTACAGAAGTATAAAGAAGGAAAAAGATTTCTTAAGGCTTCCTTCCAGGGCCGTAACAACCATATCCCGGTTAGGAGGAGATTGTGGCCCAGAGAATGTTGGATAGATAATATTACATTTTTTACTAAAGTTGTAATACCTAATCACAAAAAAATTCTTAGCAATCTTAGCACAAAATAAATAAGTTGGTAAGCTTGTGCTGGGGCACACTGCTATAAATTTTTTTGTGAACACTACAATTGTATTTTTGTAAAAATGCAAAACCTAATATCTATTGTACCTGTAAGTTGGTGACCTGGCCAGGCCTGGAAGAGCTTCCTCGCCGCACCTCTTCATTCTTACGCCACTGCTTCCTTCATATCTCTAAATAACCAAAGAACTATATTATGTATACCTAATACTGTATGTATAAAGAGAATACATACTTTTATTTGTATATCACATTATTTGGTTCAGTCAGGTTGTTAAAGTTTGCTAATGTATTATGTATCTGAGCAGAGCATTTGTGTTGTGCCACGTGTAGATCTGCTGTGTATACATTTCCCCTTGAACGTTTTTGGAGATAGTAGGTGTGGGGAAGACAAGTCTATGATTTATTATTGAAGTAGAGGAGGAAGAGGCGGAGGAAAACAGGAGTAGGAATTGTGATTCTGACTCTAGTTGGTTTTGTTAGGTTTGATAACGTCTGCCATTGTGTACTGCTGTGTCATTCTCTTTTATTTACTGCTCTTTCGAAATGCTAGAATAAAAATAGGTTATCAGTCCGCTCTGTTTAGCGCTTGAAAAATAACATCGTGTTTTGATGTAAGGTAGTTTCAATTATATTACATATAATTGTAGATACATACACATACATTTATATAATAGTGGTAAGTGTACTAAAAGGTATCTCTACTCTAAATAATCATATAAACGAATTATAATGCAGTAGTAAACAGTAGATGTGGTTTTCTTACAAATAAATGCCCCATACAGTGGCATATTCCACCAAGAATAAAAAAGGAGTATGTATACACTGACAGCGCAGAAATGGATTACGCTTTCATTCTTGTATGAAAAAGTGAAAATGTTATCTGAGGGTTTTGCCAGTTTTGCGGACTTTTAGTGTACCTTGTACAGAGACAAAAAATTATTAATAGGACAGCATACTTGCATTTCCTTTATGCTTTTCTGACATGTGACTTAAACAAATAAATGAATACACGAGTTGTTTTTGCGTACTTAGTTCATCTACATTTTTTATCCAGGAAACGTTTCTTTATTTGCTCACTTACAGTTAGGTATATATTATGGATGTAGACTTTTTTCCTTGTTTGCGAAGTTTAAAATTTTCAGCAGTATTATTTGCATCCAGATATTATGTTCGTTATGTCTTCTGTGCATATTTAGTTGAACTTGTAACAAATTATCGTTATCTGCAAAACCAGCACGTGCAGAACAGATACATTTAGTTGTACAGTAATGCATTAACATTAACTAATTGTATCTAATGTATATAAGGATTGAGACGCATATACTAACTTGTAAGAACGATTTTGTATACAAACTTCCACCGTTGGTTTACATCAGTCTTGTTGCTTGATAGGGGGACTTAATTATATTTTAAGTAGCTACACATAATTATTTAATGTCCAGAACCTACTCACAGTGTGGTAATCTTCTTTTTTGCTATATGAGAGTAAAGACCTCTGCGCCTTGCTCTTCCATCCTTGAATGAAAGAGCAGCATTGCTGTCTATATACAACAACAACATTTGTATCTAACAATAAATACTCATTCAGCTATTGTCCCCAGTATCAAATCGTTGAGCATAGGTATTCAGATGTCTAAGCATGACTGAGTTTCTTTACCATGTTTATGCCAACGAATATTTGTATAAAGCACCCAGAGGTATATACTTGTTCAAATATTTTGCATATTATTGTTAACTCCAGCCATAAGGTTTACTATTATGTATATGACAGTGACAGAGCATTGTTAATAGCCGAAATAGTAGTACTGAAGCTATTTACGAAAATACGGACAAGACATATTAAATTATGTACATAGACGTAGTGCACACTTAAAGTTTATTCACCCCTCCCGGCCACTGAAACTAATCCTATGAAAACAACGAGATCCATTGAACAAAATTGTGAAAGGAGCTTTCACTTGCATGCAGAATCTGTCCTTATCTTCAAAAAGCTCTGATATGCCTAAAGAAATGTTGTCAGAAGTTATGGGGATGAAATATTGGCTGCGAGCGAAGTGCTTCTCGTTAAACTGCAAGTACGCAGAAATAAGTATGTGGAACTGGCAAGGCAAGATGCTCTTCAGCCTCAGATATCTGTGCAAGTTATCTATAGCAGGTTATAAAGTAGTCCAGTCTCTATTATTACTTACAGTATAGCAACAACACTAGTACTTACTTTAGCAAGAGAAACTAGATCATTAGCTTGAAGTAGCTTTTCATTAAGCAATTATTCATAGAGTTTGCACTAGGTATAAGAGAGAAAGAGACAATGTAATACGCTAATAAATAGTATATGTAGCGATTCTGTAACATTATACATACATTCAGAGTGTAGTGTGTTTGAGTATATGTAGGAAGGGAAGAAGGACAGACGAGCAGGAGAGTCATGAAAGGAAATTGAAAGGAATGTGGGAAAAGAAGGAAGAGGACGGTTATTTCATTGTATAATTTAGATTCTCAACTATTACTTATTTAGTGTCATCTTTGTGAAAGCCTCTTGAGACAGTTATGAATGCGAAATCGATAGTAGAACTCATTAAAGAAAACATGCATCATTGTGGTTCATATAATATCTACTGTTAGTATATCAGTAGTTGTGGTTTTTCAGGGAAACGATGATGCATGAGATGTTGGTTTTGTGCTTGATGAATTTCACAACAATTTCAGGTTTTGCCTTAGGATAGGAATGAAAGACAAGCAGTGAACGTCAAAGAGCGATAGTCGCAAACAGAAGTGTACTTACCTACGCCAATCTCTAATAACATTTCATTTCGTTTTTCAATGCCTCAATTTGACTGTGGAATGTTTACTTCCATTTGCAGGACACACACTTTACACGCGTACAAGAGAAAGAATTGAACTTTTGATGTATTCTAGAATAAAAGAAAATTGAACTCGAATGACCCCTTTTTGTATTTTTGTTTGTGATTTGAGAAAGCTTTCGAGTGTTTTCAAGCGTAAACCAT
This sequence comes from Pogonognathellus longicornis, assembly GCA_034694085.1. Taxonomy (NCBI): domain Eukaryota; kingdom Metazoa; phylum Arthropoda; class Collembola; order Entomobryomorpha; family Tomoceridae; genus Pogonognathellus; species Pogonognathellus longicornis. The sequence goes on from JAQFYB010000512.1 coordinate 26,637, forward strand.
TCTATTACTTTAAGATATTTTTCGTTTTATCTCAATGTAGATGTTTGAATGGACGGGATGGATACTGGAAGAACCTGGCGTTGCAGATAGTGAAAAATTTGATATCATCGGACCCACCATTGTTCGCACCCCCAGACGGGAAGTTAATGACAATGTTCCTGACAAAGTAAGTCGATTCATCTAAATCAATCATACTTTCTGTTGTTTGTAACTGTATATTCATCCTTTTACAATTCCAACTTCGTTTTGACTATCTAATACCTATTATATCATTGCTTTGGTGGATAATTTGTTAATTAATATTCTTAACAATTATTTACTATTTATCAGTAATCAGCAATGATAAAATTGTCTCCAAAAATGTAATAAATAACATGTGATTCTTGTTATTTATTACGTTTTGTTTCTATTTCTATCATATAAAAGTGGTTGGAAGTTTGGAACCTAATATCATTATTTTAGGAGAAAGCACTTTCTCCTCCATTAATTATTACGCAATCAGTTAGCAAATTAAAATATTATAAAGACACTCTGAGATGGAGGTAACAAATAAATATTGTGGGGTACAATGTACATCCTTGTACATTGTAGCACTACAATGTAGTACAACTAGTTGAGCTCAGAAAAGTGATGTGAACGAACACATGCTTTCTTTTCTAGTCCATTTACACTTGAGTTCGGTAATATATGGCAATGGCATCGCTGTGTAAACCACACATTATACTGTACGTTATTTTTAGTGTTTTGCTTATAATGTGTGATATAGGTATGTGTATACCGTCGGAAGTTAGTTACCATAATGTGTGTGAACGTGAGGTAGGTAGTGCTGCAGTTCATTTTTCTTGAGGCTGAAAGGAATGTTAATCTAATCACTCTTCCACTTTGCTATTCGCTTACCACAGATATCAAAGAAGTCAAAGAACTTTAGGAATCGTTGTGCCTTGCTAGCTACACACTCACTGAAACTCTTTTAGCGTCATATTTCAACCAAAGAAGAAAAGTAACTAGCAGTAAATAGGAATCACTTTTAACGCGATGTGATGGAGTTAGCTATTAGCCAGCCCATCAATTTTTTCTTGTGCTCCATTCCATACATCCATACACTACGATTCCATAATGTACTGGCACCGTCCAACCTTTTAAGTGGAATGGATGGATCCTTAATGGTTTCGGATAGTAAAACTAATACTTTAGGAATATGTAACACTGTGTTACTTAAACTCTTTAGTTTATGGGACATTCCTTTCCAGTTTAAAGGTTTCCAAGACTGACTAGATTCGTACGTGCAATAAATATTCTGAGAATGCAATAGTAGTGCACTTTACAATGCATTCAACTTCTGTCGTAACTTGGAGCAGATCAACGAACGCAACTCGTTTTGTCAGTAATAGTTCAAAGTATTTAACGCAATGCATCTCAATTTACATTTGACATCCACAATTGAAACGGATTCTGGCTCAATGCATAACGTGTTGTACAATCCGGTAGCATTATAAATATCTCAAATGCACCATGAAGAGCCAGAACTACATTTTGAGGCCAACGGCGAGAATTCGTGACTGTTTTATTATGTAAGTGTGAATTCTTGAGAAGGAAACATTTCTACACTTGAGACACACATATACATATCTTTGCCATTCATAGAAGTATTATTTGCCAAGAGGATTTTATTTCCTTTAAGAACACAAGTAGTCCAGACCATGTCAATTTATTACAGAAGAACTAGGTCGCCTAAAGCGAGTCAAACTCTTCTTCTGGCACAGATCACTTACAATCTCGGCCCTTTTCTTGCTTAACTGTTTACAGGACTACAGAGTGCGAGTAAGAGAAAGGCAAGGTAGTGTCTATTCTATTGTGTACATTGTTCATATATACATATGATGTAAATACATATAGAATATAATAGAGTAAAGTTACAAAGTGCAGAAGTAGGAACCATATGGACTTTTTCCACGTTCTTAGACACACGCTTGTATTTACAAAGTGCAACTTTAGGGCAAAGTAGAGCTTAGAATGAGGCAACTCGAAAGAAGTGAAAGCGATAAAATATGATGTGTGACACGGCAAAAGAGAGCGATGAATTTAGAAAAAGGGCTCTGGAGATCTCTTGTATTAATGCAATGAATAGCCTGTGGGACTTTTTCAGATAACTCCGATCTGTTGATTTCCTTCGTGTTATGCGATTGTCCCACAAAAGTTCTTTCTCCGCCGTGTCACTCTTTACTTTAACTACTAGGAACTTTAGTATCTACTTTATTTATTTACTATGGACATGATTGCGGAAACAGGGTTAAGTACCTAAATATTACATGGAAGGGTTTCCGAGTTTGGAATCAGGAAATTGGAATTGATAGTAATCGAAAGGGTTAAGGAAGTCCAACAGCCCCTTAGGAGGTCATCAATAGATGAATAAAGGAAATATAAACATAGACGATTAAAACTAAGGTTATAGAATCCTCCATCTCCTAGATGGACAATCCATGATGATACGTTACTTTACCGGCCGTAGCTGTAGAGTAGTTTTGTAACAATATTATGACCTGTATATTATGTAAACATTGACTAGTAGAGGGACTAGCGGTGATGAGAGGAAATCGAAAGCTTTTAGTAACCTTAGATTATCGTTGAGTCCATTAATAACAATCATCCAAGTGGAAAATGTAGTCGGAACGTGTTTGTACAGTGAACAGTGTTCCATTCTAAAATGTCTTTGATCATAAAATGTGAAATGCGTAGGTGCTTTTGTATCTTGTGTGGTATAGGCGTAGGCTATGGCTATAGTAATTCTATTGTTATAAATTTCCTTATTAGTTCAAAGTGGGTTTCGATAATGCGTTTCCATTTCCTTCTTCCTTTCTTCATTCCTTCAATGTAAATGTTATTTTAGGAATTCAGTTCCTTCTCATTGTTATATCCAATATCTCGAAGCAAGTTTGTTGAACCATGTTGTCTGTATTTGGCAGTCTGCATAGAACATTATGGAAGAAACTTGATGGTAAATTCACTCATAATTAGTGTAGGGTTTCTCCTAATATTTATCGTGAGATTTTAAATCCTCTATTCTATACTCAATTAGAAAGTTTCTTAAATCTGTTGTTTACAGTGAATCCATCTGGAACTCAATTCATTAAGCTTTACCCCTATGTCAAATAGCTTACTATTTGAGCTAAATATTATATCGTAAAGAATTGCCTTTCACAACTGTTTATAGTGTGATAGTTTGTTTGCAAACGACTAAAATACGCTATACAAATACATGATGAAATATTTTTTACATTCAACTGGGAATTAAGTTTCAAAATGAAAAGGGGAGCTTATCCGTAGTAGGTAGTATCTAAAAATAAAAAGTTCAAAGCGACAATCCTTTTTTGATACAATCTCTGATTTTATTTACTACTACAGATAGAACGAAGTTTATAGTTAATCCCAGTATTCAGGGAAAAGGGGTTAAATCCCTTTAGTTCATTCTGTATACACTTAGTAGTGCTTGTATGAGTTATAATATAATAATATTATAGTCGTCCATTATCCGTTTTACTAAAAATAGTTTGAGAGTCCCAAGGAGTATTTCAAATTTCTCAGTGCCCTGTTTTCATTCAGAGTCAGTCGCATCAACGGCAAATCCCTTTCTCTTCCCACTCATTCATTTCTTGAGACACTCCAACTCAGAAGGCAAGACACACACTTGAATCGTAGAAGATTATTTACATTGCACGGAGTACTTTGGTAGTTTTATGTTGTATTAGAATCTGTGCTACATTTATGTGGAATCTTTTGAAAAAAGGACATTGACAGAAACCCAAAATTCTCAACATAAGCGTCATGATGTCACATAGCAAACAACACATAATCTCCGTATGCCTTCTTACATGCTTTGAGGTTCTTTCACCGGAAACATCTCGAAAGATCTCTCCAGATGGAGAACTTCCACCATATTACAATTTTCCCGCATATTCTTATTTATCAGTGTAATTCCCTTTCTTTGTTATTTATAGAGCAATTGTACGTGTTCGGATATTGTCATATAGCTATATGCGTATTGTGAGTGCAGACAAAATTATTCCTGGAAATCCGAGCACATACAACGATACAACCAGAACTAGAGCGAACATAAAGGTGACACAACCTTTGTGCTGGTTGTATCTTGACATGCATGACTGCCCAACACCAAACATATCTTTGCTTTCACTACTTCCTTTATTTACTACTGTAGGTCTTTTGCTGCAAACCTACTCAGACTTTCCAACTGTTAAATATGTAAGGCTATTATCTACGTAGTTACTAATCAATTTTTTTGCACGAACAGAATACTGATGCATAATAGAATGAAAGATTCTACGGTAAATCAAAATATAAGGAATATAAAAAGATGTTTTATAAAAGTGTAATAGTAGAGCCATCCGTGCAGCTATTGAAAGGAATTTACAATGATTTGCTCGTTACATGAATATTTTAGCAAGGGATTGAAAAGTGTTGCTAATATCAAAGAACTACCGCTACTTTCACCATTTCATCAAAAGTAGGACAGAAAGGCATGATCTCAATGAATAAAAGCTTCCAAGTGAGTTCACAAATGGAAAAAATCTAAAGACTCCATTTCTTTTCCTTGCCTTCTCCATTGTACGCATCTATAAGTATACTTTATGTTGATGTCAGTCATATGCGCAGTTAACTTGAATGCATACTCATAGCACAGATAAATTGTAGCAAAAATCTGTGTAATCACAGACATTATACTTTCTGATCCATTATTATTATTATTAAATATTGCTCCACGATATTGATATTGGTATGCCTATAAAATAATAGATGCTTATATGCATAGTGTAACAAAGTTCTACAGTTTTACTTTACATTCATTTCACCTCTCATTTTTAATACTACTTTCACCACTTGCAGTAAAAGCTTTTAAATCGAAATTGGAATCCTGATGTTCAATATTGCGCTGTATGTCAAGACAAGTTAGTTGAACCGTTGCTATTGCTAACATATATAGGAGTCAACTGGAAAGTCTATTTGATATCATGTATCTTCATGTAAAATCACATTATGTACTTCTACCTACACATTTTGTTGAATACAGTTATACAGATGTGTATGTAATTCAATTTCGGAGTGAGAACGAGTCTGTCTCAATCAGAATGAAAGTAGGTGAGTGAGTATTAGTGTCAGTACATTTTAATGTTTGAATCATGTCGTGTCGACGTAAAAGTACATTTATGATAGATTTGAACTGCAGCCTTAGTATAGAAAGGAATACGTGATACTTGGTATAGAGTGTACTAAAATTACTGTGGGATTTGGAGTTGCTTTCAGGTTGACTAATGTACTATATCTTAGAGATAGAACTATACAGCTAAGCTCTCACGCGAAGAAATTTTTTGCATTTTTTGTGTTGGTTCTTTCTCAGGATGGAGAGAAGGAGTCTGTTGTGGCGGAGGTTGGGATTGTTCGACAATTCCCTTTCTCTTCTTCTCTTCAAAGGATGTCGGTCATCACTCGAACATTGGGAGGATCTGACTTTGAGCTTTTCTGCAAAGGTTCTCCGGAGATGATCACTTCCTTGTCTGCCCCACAATCAGGTAAGATATAAAACGCAAAAAATGCTCCACTTTTTATATAAACGGCATTAAGGGATATGATGTCACTTGGCGACTTACGTTGCAGTCCTTCCAAAAAGAAAGCACATGTGACAAGGTTTCTGTGTCGGGTCGAACCCATCGTTCCCATTTGGTGTGTGCAAAAAGAATTCTTTTCACTCGTCAATTACATTACGGAATTCCAACTCTCTATGTTCGACTTCCAAGAGGATGGACACATAGGCATTGGTTGCAGAGTGCCGACCGAGACAGATAAATTGATTAGTCAATTCTCACTGTAGGTTGAATAAGGTCAAACCTTCTTGTTCTAGGAGATGTACCTATTTAACCTTAATCGCACGCTTTACAAGCTTTGGATGATTTTCTAAGTATCTACAGACGTTCTTTACTTGTTTGTAAAATAGCATTACAATAAGTATGTGATTTGTAAACTTGGAAGTGTGCAAGTCTATACAGGAGGAAAGGCTCTTCACTTTAAGTATAATATGAATTAGTAAGCTCCTGAAAATTGCAAACCGAATTACATACATTGTATTCGATGATATGTGTAAATATTTGTAATCAAGGGTAACTCTTGAATGCCAGAATGCCACGCTCGTAAAACATCTTATTGACTAGTTGATGCAGTAAAAACAAACCTTGAAACCTATTTACATTACAGCTTATCATTACATAATAAATTGGAATCAGACATTACATTTTTAAACATAATTTATTTCCGTTTCTTCAAGCGATTGTGTGGAGCTATTAATAAAGATGATATAGTTGTACTAGTAGTATGGCTCCAGCATTGATTTAATTCAAAAAGCTACTACGTTTAAATGCGTAGTACGCTCGTACTAGGAGAAAAATAATTCTGTCATCAAAAGAGTCTCTCACATGTAATAATAGTAACAAATGGATATTTTGTGTATTGTGTGGGACATGCGGAAATGCATAAAACTGCGACATGACATAATAAGAATAGAAAAGGATTTGGGTGAAAGCCCAGAAGTATAAAAGTCACAATTCACATGTAATCTTTCTTAGGTACATATTACATTTGATTTTCAATAGGAAGCCTCTGATGACAGGTAGCTTATTGAAAGTGTATGACATCTTGGTACCTAACATTAGCATAGCATAAATTCCGAACTGTTTGGACACTTTTAAGTAATAACATTTCAAAATAACCAAACAGTAATGTCATCAAAGTTACAATAGTCTGACAATTAAAGTGACACTAAATTTCGTAACAAACAAATAAGTTTTGATTAATACGAAACAACTTTTACACGAAGATAAATTATTATGCGATGTCTAATACATTTTAGTCATGCATCTGCTTTCAGAGTACATAAACCGGAAGCATCAAAGGCTAAAGACCTTTCTTCCTTATTTATCATAACAAGTATCTCCTTCATATAATAATATTCACGTTTTGTTATATATTCAAGTGCCAAAATAACATTGCATTGTAATATTATTACAGCAGTGAGTATAATAGAAGAAATTCTCACAATAATGTGAGCCTCGTGTTCCCAAACGGACGTTACGTGTTACGAGGAGGGGATTCATGACAGTTGTTCCTTTATTTTGTTAGGTCCTTCCATTACTTATATTACTGCACTATATTGTATGTTTGCATAGTGCATGGCCTACACGAGCTAATGTATTTAGTATGTGGGAAGTAAGTGTATTGTGGTAGGATGGTGATGATAGAATTTGGGTTGTAGTAATATTGTTAAGAGAAGACCGACAGAACTGTCAATGACCGCATTGCACGTAGAAGGCTGTTGCTTGTTAAATGCTGTGAATGGTGAATAAACTTGGAAGAAAACTTATCGTTTCGTTTACGGAAGTTTCTTCAACTGAGCTTCATCCATTCTCAAAACTCTCTCCCCCTGCCCCTCTCTCTAATAATACTACTCTCACTTTGACAGAGTGGATTCAGTGTGTGGTACTTCTATTTACTTTGTAAGGAATGATTGGAGCTGCTTCCAGGCTAGTGTCGTGAAATGTAAAAAGAGTAAATTCAGTGCAGTGGGAAAGTTTTAGCACTTCTACTAATGCCGAGAGTATCTCTGGTGTAGTAGTAGTGTTGTGAAGAAGAAAAGAAGAAGGTTAGGATGAAATGAGATTCAATGAACCTGTGGAACAATGCTGTGATGCCTTGGCTTTTTGAGTTAAGAGAGCACTAGAGATATACTCCAAATTTATTTCAGCACTGCTAGTAAGTAGCACTGTAGCTGCACTAGTTGTAATAGTTTGGGGAAGTGCTAAGGAAAAATGACAAAAAGTGGGAACTTGGAAGGAATGAGTGAATGGGGAAAGGAGTTTCTTCCAATTCCTTTTCGTTCTGTCGAAAGAATCCTATTATCCTGTAATGAATAAATGGGATACTCGTGTAGGTATGTCTGGTAGAGAAGGAGCAACAACAAGATCACTTTCACTTCCTTGTCTCATACTCCCTTTCACATTCCGAAACTTGTGAAAAGTTGAAATCTGATATGGACGAAACAAAACCAGGTACCCTGAACTCCAGTAACTCCATACTTCCTTTCTCTCTCTCTTACTGAGTTCAGTTGCCTCATGTTACAATTCACTTGCTTCGCAGAACATAACAATCTTCCACACTTCAGCATTTGTTTTCATCTTTCGACCAAAATGGAATTAGTACCTACTTATACTGATATAGGTATATGTATTATTCTAGGCACGCGTCTTACACAATGTCTTATTAGGTTAATAAAACACAAAACATGTTTATTGGGTAGAAAGTAGAAATATAATACACTTTCATAATGCATATGTATACAATTATGTATGAAGTAAACTTATTATTGTTAAGTAAATTACAAATGACAAATGTTATGGGGTTACTGAAGCATTATTTCATTTACTTAGTAATTAACATTAAGGTGACTATTTTTGGTAACTCTGCTGTGTGATTTAAGATTGGAACTGCTACGTTTCATATTGTCACTTAATGCTAAAGTAAAGATTTTGTAAACTGCAGCAGATGTTTAGTAGAGAATTTAATTGGCAGTAAAAGTTTTTGTCAGTTCTAAGAGTTCTAACCTTAGTCCAAATTGACCTTGTGTAAGACTCCTTTAACCTTCCATTTTGTTCAAGTAGTGTTTGTCGTAGTTATTAAAGGTAAGTTAATTAAAAGTAGCAAGGAATTATAATTAGTTTTCTACACAAAACAAAGTCTGCCAACTTAGAAATCGAAGAGTCGCCTTGGTGGAAAGAATACTTTCACTTCACAAGTCACCCACGTTCCAAGGGCGTCGTTGTGAGACTCTACACAGAAACCCTCTTCTAAATCCCTTGTCAAACTAAAGTTAATTTTTCGCTTTCTCACTGCAGAAAGTTTATGCTTCAAGTTTCTAGTTTCATTTCAATTTCTAAACAGCTGGAATGACTTTGTAGTTGGATTGAGTATTTTAATGATGTTACTACGTACTTTAACCTAACAGCATACTAATGACATTATTAACGAACAAAATCTTTTATGTGGTCTTTCTACGCAGTTCCTGACAACTTTTCTGCTGTTTTGGAGCGCTACACTCAGCAAGGTTACCGTGTGATTGCTATCGCACACAAACACCTTCCTAAGCAGAATTATGCAAAGGTATGTAGCACATTTAGTGAGCATTTTGCTAACTCGTTTACTTTGATGAGTTAATTAGTACTTACATTGTAGCTAAGTGTGAAATGTGATTTTCTAATTACATACTTCCTTATGAAACTAAAGGTTCAGCGTGTCATGAGAGAAGAAGTTGAATTCGATTTGACTTTCCTTGGACTGATCGTTTTGGAAAACAGACTGAAACCTGAAACAACTGGAGTTATCGAGATTTTGAATAACGCCCACATTCGCACAATTATGATCACTGGTAAGTCTAAGCTTCCAGCAGCAATCTGCTTATACAACCCTTGCAATTTATTTGTCTGTACCTTTTACGCATCCACATCAATTACTATTTATTTTAGGGTAAACAATTACTTTATAAGAATGTGTTTGAGTGTGTCTGTTTATGTATATGTGTATGTATATGTTAATTTTTCTGTATGTATGTATCATCATCTCTGTCTTAGGACAATAATTCTCAATAAGCAGCAATGTTTAATGGTTTATTTGAATTTTTATTGCGCAGTACTTGTTGTGTAGCAGTTAAAAAGTTGATTTACAAAACTTTGCTGATTGCAGGCGTTTCCTGAATCTCATGTGTTTTTTATGCTTATACTTTCTTAAAGGATGAGGCTTCAAAAATTTCTTTTGTCAACTTTTCAAGGAACTAGTTAGACATCAACATTAATGTACTGATACAAGCTTTGCGTATGCAAATAATTGTATAACAAAACTCAAAGCGTAGTGAGTATTTGTAAAGTAAAGGGAATGTTTGCTACAAACAAATTGATATCGTTTGTGTTTGCACTTTGAACTGCCTCTTCATTTTTCGCAATCACTACACTAATGAGAAAGAATACTAGAAAACTGTAAACCGAGCTTTATTATTTGTTTGGTTGTACATATTTGTGAAATTGACATACAAATTTATATGAATCAACATATTGAGGAAATGTCTATACCCGTGTCTGTTTTACAGGAGACAATATGTTGACAGCGATAAGTGTGGCAAGAGAATGTGGCATGCTGCAGGCATCTGATAAAGTAATTGTCATTGGAACGGATGCTGACTCCGGGGGCGTCTCAAAGGATGTCAAAATTCCCCAACTCAACTTCTATTTAGCCAACAAAGCGGTAAGCATTTTATACGCACTAAGATGTAACAATCCTTACTCTTTGCATATCTAATTTTTTTTACTGTTCATACTTGATTTCAATGATTACATGATTTTAGTCATACTTGAAATATACGAACAATACACTTACTTTGGTTAAATAGATAAAATAAACGTGACGTAGTAACAATTTGGCGAATGAGTTGTCTGTAGGAATCATTAATAATTTTTCAGAACTAGTGATGAACTTTTTCAAAACGCGTAAATAGTATGTATCTACTGATTCAATATTCTGCTAGGATATTATTCCTATTTAGGTCCTATACGAATACGAGCATAAGACTTGTTAGAAGTCTTTCTCTGTGTATGTGGTACATGGTAACATTCGATGTAATAATCTCTAAAAATAGAATGTGTGCCGAAGACTGAATTATTTGCAAGTTGCATTATGTGTGAAGAAAACAATTTGTATGAATATAGGAAAGTTGTTCATTGCAAAAGTTCGTATACCTACTTCTGAAGTAGATCAAGTATAGAAGGCGAAAGAGAGTTATTTTTTACCTTACAAAAGTCAAGGTAAAGGGTAAGGAAAAAACAACCAAGTTTTTGCTGAGAAAGAAAGTGTTGGTGTCAATGTGGAATCTAAACTCACTTCTTAGGCCTAGGCGATAAAAATGTGAGTGAAAAATTGACCTTCCTTGCTTGTGCAAACTTCATACAAGAAAGATGACTCCATCAAACAAAATCATGGTGTAATAATTTTGGCGGAAATGTCTCTCCATTTTCCACACTGCTCATCTTCAGTGTTTTATTATCACTATCACGCTAGCACTGTACCTTTTATGTAGCCTTTGAGGATACAAATAGTACATATAGAACCCAATATATATTCTAGATATTGAGACCTGAATTGGAAATGAAGGAAAATCTTTCATGAAATTTTACTTGTAATGCGAATGACATATAGAAGACATAAAACAAAAAGTAGAATCGAAGTTACCATAAGTAATCTGTAATTTGAATCATATCACTTGGAAAAATTATTGTACTTCTCATTTGTCTTCGTTATCGAAAGCAAATCCTCATTAATGATTCAAGCACTCAATGAAATAAAAGCTGATTTCTCAAGCTTATCTCATTCAGCTCTCTTTATTGAAGTTGTACTATAAAAGTTGTTTTGTTTGTATTTCCAGTATACGTACATATATAATTTCAATTGACTCTTATTTATCAACGGTTCAAGGGGATTAGTGACTCTATCTTTTAAGTCTTTAGCTCTTATTTCTTACGTAAGAAAATGTGCATTCATTCAAGAACCATGGAGCTTTAATAGGACACATACAATATGTGAATGTAGACCCTACACGTATTTATAATAGGTATATTTACGATCCAGCTTAAATAGCTTTTAAAGCTGAGTGCTTTCTTTCTAAATGTAGCTAAGTTGATGGAGCTTTGTTTTGCAGTGTATGGGGATTGCTCGATTGGAATCTATTAACTGATTAACTGCGCAGTAGCCAGCGCAGTCTTTCATGTGTATTTATGTTGCACAAACATTATTGGGGTTGCTCTCCCATACATCTTAATTAACAGACTCCTTGTGAGTACAGGAAACACAATTAACGTTTTGAATGTACTGAAGAGGTTTGCTTTCTATCAATAAAATACTGCCACCGTATTTTTCCATTGAACGATTCATGGATTCATGTTTATTTTGCAGCTTCTCTCATTAATAACTTTTAGCTAAATATTTTCTTAGTGATATGCTACGAGGAATACGATGTTAACTTTGGTTACCTACAGTTATACTAGGATGGATATTAAATGTACATGTTCCTGTTATACATATGTACATTACATATAGCTAATATATACATTTATGTTACATCGGATGATATAAGAAGGAAAAGTCATGTCATAATTGATTTAGTTGCTGGCAAAGCAATAAAGTAGCGAGTTTGGTTGACGGAGCAGAAAATTTGAAAGTGTGTGGTAGGTTGTGCTTTGCTTTGCATTTGTATAGCATATCATTCGTATCGTATCACTACCACTAAAATTGAAGGAAATGGTTTCCATATGATGGAAATTCTTCACTCGCGAGTGAGCTTCTAGTAGACATTAGACAGACTGAGACTATATTACTATGTCGTCAGAAAGGTAGAGGTGGGTGGTACACTGAAATTGAATTCCACAAGATTGATAGAGTGTGCCGCAAGCAGAAATTGCACACTCTTATCAAACTTGCATTTTGAGTACAATTCGGGAGACGAAGCATGTCAAATGTATGTGGGGTGGTTGAGCTCTTAAGTGGATTTCCTGTTCCTCTGATAGGATGGCATGAGACACACTGTTTGTTCATCCATAATAATATTGTCTGCATAAGTATCATATTCAAGGAAGTAAAAGGAGCACAAACAAGTTTAAAGAAAACCGTAGCTCAGCTAGTTGTAAAATAAATGGAACCTTAAGTTCTATCTTGGTATTTAAATGTCACGAGGTTAGTTAAATCGTCGGTGAATACTAAGTAATCTTACATTTTGTACCATATTACTATTTGCTTCCTTACTACCATTCTTAAATGAATGAATTTTTAGAATCCCACAGGTTATTGCATTTTTGTAATTGATAAACGAATGTAACACATTTAGTTCACATTCCTATACTTATCCTATCCATTTTACTTTATTCAATATTTCAATGAATGTATTATATTTGTACGTTTTTAGGAAAATTCATTGGATATATCTGGGTCGCAACTTCCTGTATCTGTTACCAGCGGCTCGTCTATCGATGAAAGTCTTTTCGATGTGGAGTCTCCATTGAACCGCTATCATTTTGCTGTGACTGGAGGATCTTTTGCAGTGGTGAAGACTCATTACCCGGAATTGCTGCCGAAAATCCTTGTGAGAGGAAGTGTGTTTGCTCGAATGAGTCCTGACCAAAAACAACAACTTGTGGAACAGCTTCAAGCACTTGGCTACTTTGTGGGTGAGTTGTTTCAACTTTTATTCACTTTTTCACTTCAGCTTTTCCTCAGTCAAGTGTCTACACAGAATCTTGTGATTATGTGAGCTAAGAGTCACTGACACAAGTGGACCAATGACCCAAAGTAGTCAGGCTTTGTCAACTTGAATCCTCTGATGTATATAAATTGTTCAGCTATACCAAACCTGTTTTTGTTTCCTTTCACTTGGATTAGCTTGGATTTTATTGCTATCTCATGTTTGTTTACTCAACTATAATATCATCGTCAAACACAAGTCTCCCACTCACCCTAATACTTGAACCGTCAGGCTGAGTTGTCCTATTTATAAGTTTGCTCTTCGTTCCATACTGAAATGAAGAGTTCAATTATTTTCAATTACTGTGAGCTATAGAGTTACTAATTAGTAATTAATAGCGTTGTAATTCTAACTATGGTTTGTTTACACAATATCAAAGTATATAGAATGCCAAGCCCAGTTTAGTTTGGAAGAACATCAATTAACTTTTAGAGTGCTTTTGACAAGTCTCCATTTCATCGTATGTGTATGTGTACATAGTAAGATAATTTCTAGTAAAGCATGGGGCCTACTTATAGTCTCTATTTTACACAATTTATTAGGTATATAAGGCACAATATTATGTGCATTCTAAATCTGTACTCTACATGTAGGTCCTGTACCATAATACAGCAAGTTAGAAGTTATAGTATATAGAGGTAGATACTAAGTAGGCGTTATTGTAATGCCTGTGTAATTGTTAAGTATATGAACGTGATAAAGTTAGGTCAATGTTCTTCAGCTTATTGTCTCTACTCCACGAGTGAAAGTATGACATGGTATATTACATACCTAGGTTGTATCATTTAATTACGTATATTAAATATTTCAACCTCATTGTTCTACATCTATTATCTGTCACAATGAACGTGGAAATTGGGAGATGAAAGAGATTATTTCCATCATTGTGTTTTCATAAGATCACTGTTACAGAGTTTCGCTTGCAATTATTGAGGCATGTTGAGATTAACCCAATTTTAAATCAGCATGGTATTTAATTTAGTTACTATGGATTGTAAGGGTGTTATGGTTATAAGGGGATCTTACAAGAACGTAAATGACAGTCAGTTGCAAAACAAAGGTGCTTTGAAAAATCGTGGTGTGGTATTAATAGTCAGTGAAGATCAAATAATTTCATATTGTATGAACAAAAATACTGGGCCAAAAGTTGTGACTTTTATTAAGAGGAAATTTTGAGGATGTCGAAAGCGACCTCCGGACAATTAGCGCTGAAAGAACCCGAAAGTAAAGTGTCAGCGGATGCACCAAATGACCTGGATGAAAATTACAATGAGTATGAGGACGAGGAAGAGGGAGAAGATGATGAGGGAGGGAATCCATTAGATGCAGCGGAAACTATTGCTCTCTCCAAAGATTTAATTCGCAGAGGACTTTCGATGGTGGGACGAACTGTTGATAATTTCCAATACGCTTACATTCGCTTCGACGGTTCAGAAAAACAACTGACAAACGTGGACGCTTTGGCTGACTTTGTGCATTTAAGGATTGTAATTTTGAGTGACAATCATATTAGAAGTCTGCAAGCTCTCGGTGTCATGAAACACATGCTTGTTTTAAATGCGCACACGAATTTGATTGAAAGCTTTGAGGACATTCCGACATGGCCCTATTTGCAAGCTCTGAGTCTGATGAGCAACAAACTGACTTCTCTTAACGGACTCAACCCCAACCACATCGTGTACCTCCAACTTTCTTTCAACGCTTTCACCAATCTGGAAGAATTCAACAGTTCTCTTTTCAATGCTCTGAAGACTCTGGAGATCCGGGGGAATCATTTGGAATCTCTTAAAGGTCTCTCCCTTCCAACTCTAGAACATTTATACGCTGCCCAAAATCTTATCACCGATATGGAAGGGCTGGACTGTCCCAATCTTACCACAGTGCACCTTCGTGACAACAATATTGCCAAACTGGAGCAAATCCCACAGCTCTCAAAGCTCGAATATTTCAACCTGAGAGGAAATCGGATAACTCGCTTTACACAAGTTTCTCACTTGACAAACCAAACTCCTGGACTTAAAATTTTGGTTTTGACTGACAATCCGATTAGTCTCAGCGGGAAGTACGTCGTTGAAGTGATGGTGGCCTGTCCAACTCTTACGCGACTAGACAAAGAAATGTTGACGGAAACCGAAATCATGGAAGCGACACAATTAAGAATAGGTCGAGAGAAAATGATTGATGGCATTAGTGCATTGGCAGACGACCCCACTTTGTTAACTCCGAAAGAATCCGAAGCAGAAATGATGGGCGAAGACGAAGAGGAAGGAGAAGATCAAGAAGAAGAGGAAGAAGAAACGGCAAAAGCAGTTGTAGGGACTACGGCGAAAAAGAAGTCTTCGAGAAAAGTTAACATAACATAAAATCTAATGTGTCTTTTCGTCAAGTATTTACATTAGCATTTTTTGCTTTGTCTGTGAAGTTCTCAATACAACACAAAGGCATAAAAACAACTACTGTAGACAATTATTTCCTATTTCAGTGTTCTCTCAACTGCCTTAACATTTTTGTGTGTACAGACCCCGATAAACAAATAATACATAAAAGTGCTCTAAAGCTTCTCTTCGTGTTGTTTTCTTTCTTTCTTTTATCTGGGTCACTCGTCTCATTCGAAATACATTTGTCATTCTTACGGGTATTACATTGCTGTCTCCTTTCCTTTACATAATTTTGGGATTTGCTCAAATCCCGGGAGAACTCATTGCACTCCGATGCACAGTACAGTTGTATTAAAATAAGTATTACACAACATGGATACTGGAGAATCCATTTTATTGCGGCCACATCAAATATTAAATAAATTTTGTCAATGTAGGTCATGTGCACAAAGTGAATTTGTTTGAAGAAAGTGTAACTTTTTATTTTTTTGTCAAAGACAACCGACCATCAGTACTGTTCTATTCTATTGGTAGAGATCGAAAAGACTACTAAGTATTTATTAAATGCGAAAACATTGGAACAGATTTCTAGGTTTATTTTTACTTTAGGGTAATAAACCCGGAAAGAATGGGAAAGCAGGAGACAAACATTTTTCCTCGGTTTACGACTCCCTGTAGTAGCCTCCAATGTGGTACAAAATGGAATAATACAACTTTTGTCCTATTTCCCAAGCATTTTATGAAGTCTGCTCTCAATACAGATTTAATACACAAATGTTTTGCTTGAGAATGTCGTGCTGTTGTCGTTGTCAATAAAACTATTATGTATTCCCCAGAGGTCGGAGTATGCATTGTTATGACATAAATCATATATGAACGATTTGCTACTTATTCAAAGAAGACTATTGAATGATGAGAACTACGCGTTTACACATAGTGCATGGATTGAGTACATTTATGTTGTCTGTATTGTAATCATTGACTCGACTGGAAGGAAGTGGGAAGAATAGATGTAGTATTCCAGGCGGGGAAAGGAAAGAAAGTCAAACTTGCGTGTATTATTTACTCCGACGCGTTTCCCTCCGTCAAAGTGATGGATGGGTGAGATGTAATTGTGCACGGAGTGTACGAGAAGTATCAAATCATTGTAGACGTTATATTATAGGGTGTGTCTGACAGTGCAATAATAAATACACAGCATGTGTAGAAAAACCTGTCTTTGTGTATTAACCTGCCTAGGGCACAGAGAGGAATATCCATTAATAAACATTACTAGGATGGATAGCTTAAACCTCAATTCTTCAGTCAGGTGGGTCGCTGACTCCATTCTATCAAAATGATTCTCGTATAAAGTCGCTCTGGAATAATGTGTTCTACTATGTATGAATGTATTTGGGGTACACACATGTACATGGTAAAATACGTTACGAATGGGAAGGACGGTTTTGTATAGAAAGAGAGAAAGGTGCAGAGCAGATGACTGTGAATAAAGCAAATCCCCTGTCCGGGTTGGCAAAACCTGTCAGATTATACAACTATTCCATTCCGTTTAGCTAAGTGAGCTCTATTTACAAGTTGTTGAGTTTGATACATTCGGAGTTCGGTTTACATTTCGAGGATCTTGTTGTGGTCGTTGACCCAAAGGATATCGGCTAGAACAATAGAAATCTCCATTTGCTAGTACAATACAATTATTTCACATTTTATAAAGCACCTTTGCTTTGTGATAAATTTGTCGCGTAGAATGGCATTAACAGGAACTCTCTAGAGCTAAGGTTTCCCGTGTTTATTTGTACACATACCATACATCATTGACAGATTTGAAAAGACACATTCAGTGATTCTGTCCAAGACGGATTTGAAATATGCAAGTAGATTGGAATGATAAATAATTGCATGTGTTGTTTCATGCAATAAAAGCAAATCCAACCATCACTCAGACTTTCACCAAGATGTAGGACTCGGAAAATAGATTGCAGCGTATAAGAACACAGTAAATAATAAATAACGACTCAACATTTTGCTCTAAGTCTTTTTGCTTTGCGTTATTTTTTTTATAAAACTTATAGTTCAGGATATAGATAATATATCTATGTGTACTTGTTACCTACATATAATTTTCGATGTTCTCATGCTGGGCCAGCATTTTTAATTAATATTTATTTTGATTCAAATACATTACTTTACGAAGATAATATCTATGATTTGTGGTTAACCGAAATCAACGCAGTGATATTCGATTGCTTTTCATATATGGCACAGTGTGTCGTGTGTTGTGAAAATCAGGGCCAAGGCAGTTGATATTTGACCTTAGCGTGAATACAATTGAATGGAATGCTGTATCCTTAATCTAAAAGAAACAGACTAGGTATATAGACTAGGTATAAGGTAAGGTTATGTGCAATTGTTAGTGTGCTACAAAGCACAACCTACCCAACTGCAATCATTGTTCTCGTACAGTTCTCAGATCTAGTAATAATGTGAGCCCATTAAGTTTAGCCTAAGAAAAGGGCAGAGTGACAAGCCCGAGAAAAGAAAACGTGTGACATTGAAATGGAAGTCGTTTCTAAATCTACTGGTTCCAAAATGAAAGAAATGATGCTGCGAATTTCTTTTTGACTGTCTGCGTTTAAGTGCATGGAATATCAAAGCTCGAACAACAAACTGGTACAATTTTCGACTATGCTTCCAAGGCACAAGACGATTACTAACATATGTCACGAAGTATTATTATTTTTCACGTTCTGATGTTGTGAGCTTGACTTTGTACTTTTCTTTGTCGCTGTAGTCTAAAGCGTTTACAAGGAATAGAGGTTAATGTTGTCTGATTCCATTTCAATGTCGTAATAATTTGTTTCTTTTCTCTTGATCTTCTTTCAGGAATGTGCGGAGATGGTGCGAATGACTGTGGAGCCTTGAAAGCAGCCCATGCTGGAATCTCGCTCTCAGAAGCCGAATCATCTGTAGCATCCCCCTTCACGTCAAAAGAGGCTAATATCAAATGTGTGCCAAATCTCATCCGTGAAGGTCGAGCTGCATTGGTCACGTCTTTTGGCATTTTCAAATACATGGCTGTTTACTCCCTGACTCAATTCTCCAGCGTCATCATCCTGTACACAATTTCTGCCAATCTGTCCGACTTACAATTCCTGTACATAGATTTATTCCTCATTTCAGTCTTCGCTCTTTTCTTCGGCCACACGGAGCCATTCGATGGTCCTCTGGTGAAACAACCTCCGTCTGCAAGCTTAGTGTCAATTGCTCCAGTGTTTTCAATTCTCCTCCACATGGGCACCATCATCGGGGTTCAGAACGTGGCCTTCAGCTATCTTCATTACCAACCCTGGTTTTCTCCGTATGTGCCAAAAGACAATGACTACAAGAGCGATGAGAACTACACGCTGTTTGCCGTCTCAACCTTTCAGTATATCATCATGGCCATTGTTTTCTCACAGGGAGCACCCTACAGGAAGTCCTTAGTAACCAACCCACGTCTGCTGGGATCCCTCATAATAATGACCGCCATCACAATATATCTTGCGCTTTACCCGTTCGAACAGTTACTCGACCTTTTAGAAATGAAACTTCCACAAGATTTTAATTACCGTTTGACAATGATTGGCTTTGCTCTGGTTAATTTTCTTCTCGCCATTTTCATCGAGTATGGTATTATCAATTACATGTTGACGAAGAAAATGGATTTTACATTTAGCATTAGGAAAAATGAAAAAAGCAAATCAAAAAAAGCATATCTAGAGATTGAAAGTGAATTGTCAAAAAGAACTGATTGGCCTTCTGTAACTCCGTCTCCGAATTTATCGTATAGTAATTCCACGGGTGTGGTAGAGTCTCACGATGAAAATTCTAGTGGTGCTTCTAGAGACACATTAAAAAGATCTAGATTGAGCGGCTTAGGTTCATGTAGCTCTATCTTGGTCGAAGAAAAGTGCAGCAAAACTGGCAGCTTAAGCATTCCTAACTCAATGGAAGACTGCACTAGTCTAAACGTGAAAAATCTGCACTCTCGGTCGTATAGTAATGCTTCTGGCAATCACGATGCTCATATGACAGATCATATTAATAATTGTCTCAATTCTTCAATTGATGCCGAGAAAAACGCCCACTTAGAAATAGAAATGATACAAAATCAACACAAAGGCCAAGGGCATCCCTGACATCTACTCTCTGAGATTTATTTTTATTTCCTTTCAAATAATCAAGACATTCAATATCTTGCAAATTATTAGATTCAGTCTTTATTAGAAAATAGAAGAGAAAAGTTACAAAATCATTATTACATGTTTTGTTTTCCAAAAGTTAGATAGAATATTATATTAATAATCGTAATTTTTCAAGCAAACGAGGTATTTATTCAAAGAATACAAATATTATTGAGCTCTTCGACCGAATTATAGGACTTCCACTTAGTAAAACTATTAGTGTATAGTTTTAACAAGTAATACGGGAGTAATACATACTACGACTGTTTTAGTGAGGAAAAGTCCAATTATTATGAAATTAAACGATATGAGGAACAAAGTAAACAATGCAAAGCCATATTTGCAGTGCAAATATGTGTACATGATTTCCATATGAAAACTACATCTTTGTATTGTTTACACGCAAATGGTTGACTTACTATTTAGACTTGTAGCAATATACAATACATATATATATCTGTATTATGATTTCAACTTTCAGTTTATTTCAGGTTCATTTAATCTTTGCATCCCATAATGAAGAATCTCAGTCTGAATGAGTACAGATAAATTGGAAACATGAATGAGAGTAAATGCTAATCATATCGTGAAATGCAAAATGTGCAAAATACTTATGTATGCAGGAATTCTGATTGTGCATTGGTGTGTACTATCTAATGTAGTTCATCTGCGGTATGCGTTATCATAAAAACATTCTTACATAGGGTGAGGTACTTAAAATATCATTTCAGTTCGCGAATTTAATTTCTGATAGAACATTAAAACTTCTATCCGAGCTGAAATGAGTAGGTGTACATCTACCTAATTGCTAATTTACAGCCAATTCTACACAGCTAGTATAAATGATGTATACAATTTAATTTTTCATTAATTAACTTCAGATGTTGCATGAACGTTATAATATAATATGTATATCTGCTAGGCACATACCATAAGTAAATAGTAATAAATAGATAAAAAACTAATGGAAATATTGTTCCATGCAGCTTTGTCTCATTTGCTTGAGTGGTTTGATTTTATGTCATGTGTGTAAATGTAAAGTTCAATTTTTTAAATTCATGTGCTATTTCACTTCAATCTTCATTAAAGTATTGAAAACAATGTGCTCGTGCAGTTGAGATTTGAAGATATAACACTAAAATTTAATGGTTAAATATACTGTTACTACCTAATATTAATAATCCTATGTGATTTGGTATTGTTAGTCTGTAAAGTATTAAACAGTATGAATCATCTGTATTACCAACACAATGCAAATGAAGCGTCTATATTATAAGCATAGGAATATTGAATTAGATTATACATTCGTATAGTATTATTAATATTTTATAAGTCTAATAACTGATGATACTATGTGTTCTCAATAAAAAATATGCATACACCTGTAACAAACTTTAAATTGAAGTTTGGTGGTTGAATAGATAATCGTCAGTAATAAATATTGGGAGTTCATATTGATAAGAACATTACAACAGAAACTATTGTATTAATACAATGTATTTGATTGTAAAACGACCATCCAGATACATTTTCTCTTTACAGAATGAAATGTATTAATAATGTGCATGAACTGTATGTACAGTGAGGCCCAAAAATTAACTAAAATGACTTTTAGGATGCTATTACTCCCCAAATGGGGAAGGGGTATACAGGAAAAAAAAATTAAACTATTGTTGCTGCCTGATGGCTGTTGAGGTTGTAAAACTTCTGGTTAGGTGAGACACAAACTTTTGGTCTGTTCAACTTTTGAACCACACCTGCATTTTTTAAACCTCAATATCTCAACAACCATCAGGCAGCAACAATAATTTAATTTTTTTCTGAAAGACAATCGGTTATAGTGGCATATTATATGATTATCTTATACACCCCTTCCCCATTTGGGGAGTAGGAGCTTGCTAAAAGTTATTTTAGTTAATTCTTTGGCAAGCTCTTAGTATTACCTTTGTAAACAAAGGAAAACTAAAACACTGTTGGCTGTACAGAAACGGGGCGTTTGAAGATAATTCAGGATCCAATATAATGATTGCCTATCTACCCTCCAGGTTACCCCAAGGGGTTCCAGTGGACACTCAATATTGTTTTGTACAGAATCTTTTTGCGGGTTCAGGTATAGTAATTTTATCCAAATCGGTTCAAAATTAGTGTCAAATGTCTGGTTGCAAAATAAAAAATGACAATTTGGCGAATTTACAGCGGTTTCGATTTGGCCGCAATAAATTTTTTCCTAGAAAACCAAGTTTTCAGCAGTGTTAAAGCATCAAGTTCTGGACAAACCCACAAAATTTCATTCTAACCGGTGAAGGCCAATTTTATTAGTTTGCAACCCGACATTTGGCACTAATTTTCAACCGATTTGGATAAAATTACTATACCTGAACTCGCAAAAAGGTTCTGTATAAAACAGTATTGAGTATCTTTTGGAACCCCCTGGGGTAGATAGGCAATCATTATGTCTGACCCTGTATTATACCAAACTAAGCTAAACTATTTAACATCCTGTTAATTAAAATATGCCATTAAGTTATCATATCACAAGTTACAAAGTCACAATTCCTTGTTTAAACCTACCATAAATTGTTTTAAATAAACATGAATGATGTATATAAATGTTAGTTTTTCCTAAATATCATATAAATACAATATGAATGGATATTGGGAAATGGGTTATTATACTGTGAAAAATATTCTTAATTTACATTTTTAATGTCAATTGTACATGTATAGGATTTCAAAATTCATTTCATTTAAATGATTGGCGTGTCAACCTCAACCGGTTTTGTGTTTTAATACCTTCTTAGAATTAGTGAACTATACTTCAACATAATGTTATTAAGATGGTGGAAAACATTCAAAGTTTGTTCAAAAACCACTGTTAAAATTTTAAACTTGGGAATAGCAATACTATGATAATATGTAATTTGGAACTTTCTTACATAATGTGTTTCTAATTAAAGCTATTAATGTTGGAATCACGTATGCGTGCAAATAATTATATGCAAGTAAGAGATTTGTATGGAATGATGTATGCTAGGTGTTTTAAACTATACGGTACTTGTAAGGTACAGTTGAAATCGAACTGAAAAAAATTATGTGAAGAAAAGATGATGCTATTGATGTACATATTTTATACTACATTCAATGAACATAAAAATAGTACAGACTCTATACTGGAGGATTGTATTATTTAGGTATATGGTATTAGGTATTGTGTAGGTATTTATTAGTGGGTTAGACTTTACAATAAGGAAATCATAGATAATGTAATCCTTTCATTGCGTCTGTAAAGTATAGAAATAATTTAATTGCAACTTGCAATTAGTCACTAACAAACAAATCTTTTCTGTCCTTTTTGTAATGTAAAGTAATTCACGATCAGTGTGCAACAGAAGAGTAATGTAACTGCCCAGTTGATTTTTAAATATTCTTATTGTTGGTGTATCTGTGTGTATCGTATAAAACCAATTTTGTATTACATCGCTACTTTAGAGTGAAATAATGAAGGAGTCATTAGTCCTCCTTTTTATTTCATCAATACTCTTTTGTATTGTTAATCTGAAGTTGAGAACGTATTTTTGTTCTGTGGTTCATTCATATATACAGCTATTCATTTCCAATGAAGATGATTTGAAAGTGGTAATGTGAGTTAATAAATGTCGATCTTACTTATTGTGTGGGTATAAAGTGCATAAACATTGTTTCTGACATACTAGAGTGATGTAAATTGTGTGTCGCCTGTGGAAAAATAATAAATCAGAGTTGGGTGACTTTGAATAACCTAGTGAAGTTAAACACATCATTTTACTTCCATTTTCTGCATTCAATTATACAAATAATATATAGTAAATTTTAAAGTTTATTTACTGAAGCAACATTAGCAATCATGAATCATGATAAATACAGAATAGGCTTTTGCAATGATATGCCCGCCAAAGCTAGTACTACTATGTTATATATTTATTCATATTTTACCATGAAAAGAAAACACGTAAATTATGCTTTTACATCCAGCCTTTTTTTACTGGATCATGGCCATGGAGTACATTTATACACAATTACATAGGTACTATAATTCTCCTAGGTAAAACCAAACCTGACATTCATAAAATTTACAACTACAAAAAAATCAGGGATACAATTTCTCCCAATTTCCTTGTGATCGCGCTGCGATTTCCTAGTGGGGGAGGGGCAGTCGGCTCCAATTTCCTGCTAGGATCACGAAGAAATTTTATCCCTGATATACATGCAATCACCACAGTTTTACTTACGTAGTAGTCCTACCTACACCACCGACTTTCCAAGTGAATAGAACCACTATGCACTACGACTCTTCACGATGAAAGTCGGTAGGCAGTTGAGGTAGATTGGAATTCTAAGGACAAAACAAGAATATCTTTGCGAATCTGCCTCTGCACTGCACTGCAGAATCTTTATGCGTAGACTTGAAGGCTGACTTAAGATTAACTACTCTAAAATGTTTATACACGCACAAGCTCATATTATACACATACATACAAGACATACATACTCATATATATATATATATACAAAAGATTGTGCAATAATATAGAAAGTGGTTACACACAGATATATAATATTGCACTACACATGCCAGTACAGATTATGGCTAGAGACTTTTAATGTATAATGTGCTTGCATAATTCATTTATTTTTATCTATTTTGTCATTACATGATTGCCTATTAAATGCTATAATGTTGACATAAAAAAACGAACACGTTTATGAATTTCAATTACAAAATGAAAAAACGTTATAGTATTTCGAAGTAGAAATGTTTTAAATTTAAGACGGTTCTGTGATGTCATGAAAAGGCATTACATTTTGATTCATTAATTCTATTTGGGATTTTAAATGCAATTATATATGGATAAAATGTAGGTATATTACAATTAGATTAGCATTGGATTTTTTAAACACAAAAGAATACCGGTATAAAGTCAGTACAGCCATATAAGTGGGAGATGAAGTATTTCTGTTTACAGAGTAAGTGAGTAATTGATCTGTTTGTCCCCTTTGAATTAATT
>JAQFYB010000513.1:0-51628 GCA_034694085.1 Pogonognathellus longicornis
CCTTAAATGTTCCTTAAAAAGGACTAATTAAGGGACTAGTCTACCCCATGTAAATGTCCTATGGGACATTCTCAACTAGACACGCTGTATAATAGTATACACTTTTATGTGTGCATTACTTGGGTTTGTGATATAGTATTCAGTATTCGCGAATGTGTTTTTAATATACGAAAACCGAGAAGGACATTAATTTATTATTGACTTGACTAGTGAATCAGCAGCGCCCGTATGATGAAAAATATGTTCATCCATACAGCATCTCTGCATACAACAGCATATAACAACAAATGCATACTCGTCTACTTTAGCTTTGCAATTTCTATTACATACTTTTATCATTGAGTGTTTAGTTTAGGTTTGCAATTTTAATATTACAATTAAATCCATACGCGGGTATTTAACAAACCTTCACTCTAGCGAACGAATAAAACAATTATAAACTTATAATTGATCGTTTAAGTACATTCACCTAAATACATAGTTTAACGAGAAACTCTAATACATTTTGGTGTATAGGTTCTAAACACACAACAGCTAACAGAAAATGAGTTACTTTACTAGAAACTACATAGTAAAGCTTCAATGAATAAAAAGCAGGCAGAAATCGAAACATTTATGGTCTAGATGTAGGTACTAAAAGCGTTCTTCATGCCCATTATGACAGAACATCATTCACCACTTAACCATGTGATTTAAATGCATAAAACATTTCAGCACTCAGTTTTCAAAATGTAGTTTGTTGGGTAAATAGTTGATAGATCGTAGATCAATGTCATAATGTTAGGATATGTACATTTTAAACAATATTTTACGCAAAACTTAATTAGTACTTTTAGTACTTAGGTAACTTGTGTAACTCTCCTAAAAATGCATGGACCAGAGAGTAGCCATTCTTTGTACCGAGTGCAGATATCAATCATTATTAGTGTAGGCGTAAAGGTAAAGTTGCAATGGTTGTAGTTTTACAAGTTAAAGGTACATAATTCCGTTGTTTGTTAACAATGCTATCCTTATTCCACCCATCACATGCTAAATGACAATTAATTCTAAATTCATGAATGAAGCTATTATTTAGCTGTATTGCTGTATATAGTAGCTTCAGAGACGATTCCATCTTTTATACGACATAATACATCCATCCCGAGCTTTAATGAAGGCTTGTTTATTATTATACACGCGTACATAATGTAAGATAATAACATAAATGCAAATAATAGTAATAATAATAAAGCTTTTGTAAACGTGTATACCTCCCTACTACATGTATATGTGTACGTGCCAAATCGTTACGTAAATATAATACACATACTATTGTGACTTTATGTATACTAATAGTACCAACACATGCAAAAATAACCATTTATACCTTGTCACTTGCAAATATTGAATTGAATACCGAATCGCTCTGTATAATATTTATTGTATATGCCTACAGAGGTATATAAGTTTACGAAGCTTTGTAAGCAAACTTTAGATGTGAAACATCAAAAGAATATTATTCTATGTGACTGCCGTAGTGAAAAGAAATAGACCTTGATTTGTGAGCCACAAAGGGCGGAGGTGAGACGAGGTGAGGTTAAAAACCATCCGATTCGTGCATATTACATTTGTAACTACATGAAACTTTATACTCAACTGATAAGTACGAGCTGTGCACAACTGGTTATACAAATACTATGTAACTGGCTATGTATCATATATATACTCTTGCTCTATTGCTTGACAATAATTACGGTAAACACCTGCCTGAGCCGACTTAACAAAGAAACAAAGACGCAACATGCAAACTTCTCCATACGGCAGGATTCGTTAGAAATAATATGTATAGTTTGCAACGAAATTGGTGCCTGACATTTATCGAACGATTTTCTGTAACCGCAGTATCACCACTTGTAGAGAAACGAATAAACGAAGATGCAGACAGAGACAACCATAGGTAATGTATTATTTACGACTCGCTACAGATATACGATGTACCTACTTAAGTAGGTACTAATATTATACTGTAGAATTTTTCCCTTTACATATTAACAATACAACACAGTATTTTAATAATATATCTGTGCTGTCACATAACTTGCTTCTTATTTACAAAATCAACATTCACATGAAAGTTAATAATACAAATATTATAATCTGAGAGCGAGTAATACTATCATTTTCGTTTGCGTATTTACTTACAATGTACAGTTGCTCAAGACTCAAATCAAAGTACACTACATACAATATAAAAGATTATACCAATACTATACCTATACTAATATACCAATTTCAAATTATCAACACCTATTTTCTTGAAATATGTCACAGAGACAGCTTTCGCTTTCAGATATATATATAATATACCTACCTATAATGTTTTAGTACATGGCTAATTTACAGAATTAAGTGCTTTTACAATTCCTTTGTCACATAGTCACATCACAGCCGTCCTACACCTTGTTGTAAATCAAATCAAGAATATATAACTCAATTATAAGTAGAATATTGATTTTCGTAGAGTATTATTGAGCTGTTTAAAGATAAAAGAGAGAAAGAGAGAGAGAGAGAGAGCTTCATAATTTCATAGATACATAGAGTGTCAAAATATCTATTAAGAAAAGCTAGCACTTGAACACTTCTATATAGTTGTAATTGTAATGTAATAATAAAAGCTTTGTATTGTAACTGTGACTATTAGTAGGCTCTGTATAAATAGCTATATATAAGGTAATAGAACATTAATTAGCATTTGCTAAATGTAAGTAATAGAATATAGAACCAAGATAAAGCTATGTAAATGTAGCGAGTACAAGGTGGCCAATGAATGGGATTTTACATGGTTTCCATTTATTATGTATGTTGCTTTGTATCTGCATATGGAAATAGGTGGGGGACCATGGGGAATGAGGATGAATGGTGGCAGTAGTGGCAAATGGCAACTTAATTACAAACATTTATTAGTATGTCTAGTATAATATTGCTACTCTTTAGCTATTTAGATATTTACTTTATGATATTCTAATCAAATATACAATAAGAAACTGAATTGCAAACTTAATCATTAGAAAATGTATGTAAACTGTATGCAAGCAAAGCTTCATTCCTATACTAACAATTCGGCATCTTAAGAATAGTTTTTTAATTTACAAACAGAATTAAGCAGTATATTATTGAAAATAGATTTTTTAAAGTATTTATACGTCATCTTTATACCCTGAGAAACTTAAATAACGGGTTGCCCTGTATTGAGCTACAGGCCAATGTATTGTGCGTGTATAAAATGCTGTTATGTTACATAGGCAAAGCAAAGCTACAAAAGTTTTTGTATTCCCGTCATCCCGTATTCCGACCGTTCAACTAAAGGACTAAACTAGCCGTATGTGGAGAAACTGTGAGCGAGAAGGACAGCCTGAAAGTCTGAATTCTTCTCGTTACTTGAGTTCAGTATTACAATAGACGTCGTCACGGGATCATGAGCATTACAGATGTTTTCTTTTTCCACCTTCTCCATTCTCCACAACAACAAAACAATCAACATCATAAACAATTCCTTCTCATGAACGAATCATGATTAACACTTTCATCATTATTAGTTTACAATCAACCAAATAGCAATCACTAATCACAAAACTGCCTTTACGATGTCAGTCAGCTGTACGATTTGATTTAATTTTGTACTCCACTCTACAGACTCTACAGACTCTATGTCTATACATAACCATCCAGTGTTAAATTCGTGGTAGTATATTTCATAGTCGCTGTTTGTGTACATGTGTGTATTAATTCATTGAAGGGGATCATTGAGTTGTTCATGAAGTTGACAGTTTTAAACAAGTTTAATTAAATGAACTGAAAACTGTGAAAACAACGGAATTCATTAGATTAGATTAATTGCGTTTAGTAGACTTTATATGACTTGGACTATGTGTCATGTGTTGTTGACGTCGAGGACGATGCGATGTACGCAGAACTTCTTCGTGTAGACTTTATATTTAAAGTCTGGATGGATTTAGTTTTAAGATTAGCATAGAAGGAGCAACAGCCACAGCACTTTCCTGCTGCTCGTCTACTCAAAGATTGTGTGAACAATTATTTTGATTGACTGAATTTTTGGATCCGATTTCTCCTTTTAGATGGACAATAGAGTTTCGTAAAAATTGGCATTTATTATTTAATAAAATACACGGGTGGCTGGCAAAATTACATAGCCTCAGACTGTTAGACAGAAACAAGATTCTAATGAAGTTAAGCAGTTTGGTAACGGTAAGTTAAGGCAAAAGTCATTTAAATGATGAATTGAACACATTCAAAACATCATTTATAATCGTTTAATTACATTTCAGAAGTTACAAATTATTAATTTACATAAATATATAAAATTATTATTCAATACAGTCACAGTAAATGGTAAAAAATGAGTTTTTCCTTTATAAAGTTTATAGGTAGTAGAAGTAACAGATGATAATTGTAAATAGCGAAAAACATTGGGTTTGGTTTAATAATTTGGAAGATTAGATTTGTTTTTATATTTTTGTATGGCTGTTTCTGAATATTTACCATTTATTTATTTGATAACCATTGTTCACTTTTTGAACTCATTTTAGTTGTTAGTAGTCTCGTTTAAATCCATATTTAATTTTTTAGTATTTTAATATTATCCAATTTACGGGCAGAGTATTTTAGTGTCTAAGAATTGCAGCTTTGGGATATATTATATGCAATTTAATGCAAATACTAAATAGCACTTTTCTCAATTTTTGTTTCAGTTTTCAGAGACAAGCACATCAAGTTATCAAGAAGTACCTAGAACGATTGCCAGCTTAAACTTGGTTGATATTAAAAATTGCACAATATATATCTCTACGCGTGAGAATTTTATCTGATTTCAAATATTACCATCACTTCTTATTGTTAGTTAAAAAAGTGTGACTTCTACAGCAAATTAACGCAATTTTTGATTTTATGATTTTACAGGATCGGAAGACAAAGAATTCAACGAAATTGTACTTATAATCGCTTGAGATCATTCATATATCAACGAAGTGGATATCCAGTCATAATACACATCCCTTACCAAAGTATATTTCTTAAAACAAAGAGTTGCAACCGTAAACCAGTGCCACTACCTATAATCATTCAGTAAAATGGTTTGGATACGACAAAGACTTCGAAGAATGATGAGTTGGGTGCCTATTCCAACCTCTGCAATGACGGTAGCTACAATAATCCTTGTGGCTTCGGTTACTTTTGCAGCTTCTGCATCATCAGATGCCGAATTGGATGAAAAGGCCAAAGAAAATCATCGACTAGATTCTCTCAATATTCTTCTTTACACTATATTACTTAGTTTGACGGTTTTGACGATTTGGTCGTTTAAGCATAGAAGAATCCGGTTCCTCCATGAAACGGGACTTGCAGTAATATACGGTACATTTATGATTTTCTATTTTCTCATTACATTATAATTATAACCTATTAACTACCTACTTATTATCTGGTAAATATCATTTGCATGGAAGATAATCCCGATTGTATGGATGTTTAAGACCAGATGCGCGAATAATAAAAATAATTTGTTGTACATACATAGAATCAAAAAGTAATTAAGCCATAAACATCCAGAGACCTATAGTTAGTTGTGTTTTTTGCATTTATTGTGTACATT
Organism: Pogonognathellus longicornis; assembly: GCA_034694085.1. NCBI lineage: Eukaryota > Metazoa > Arthropoda > Collembola > Entomobryomorpha > Tomoceridae > Pogonognathellus > Pogonognathellus longicornis. Next base: position 5,648 of record JAQFYB010000513.1, read on the forward strand.
GTACATGAGTGGAAAATGAAAAATATTTATGGTATTGTTCCCAAGTATATTATCGCTGTGTTTATAGTTTATGGTACATTTCCACCTACTCTATAAACTATAGATGTATTATTGCGACTATTTGCGACCCCACGCCAAGGATTGTTGATCTTTCTTATCATTTCTATCTATATTTACAGAGTTTATTATCTTGTTTTGTATATTCTAATTTTACTCTTGTCCATTTAGCACGAGGGGCAGTCATGCTTATAATTATGATATGACTAAGCTAATAACGTTTTAGTTATCTATCTATACAGAGTACATAATGGAAGGGTGGACGTGATGAATCATTCACATATGACATTATTTACGTTCATGTTATCTAGCGATTCCAGCATTGGTAGTAGCAATAATAAATAACATGAAAGTATTAAAATGTAAATACGGTAATGCGCTGGAAATAGAAATATTTAATATAATTTTCTTGATTTTGGTGAATTATGTATGCCTGAAAATTGAAAAGTGTAGAGGAGATAAAATAATATAATAATGAAATTCTGCAATCTACTATAACCTCAATTATAGTTTGTAAAATACATAATTGAAAAATCTATCGAATAGATTAGATAGACAGATTGTAGACTTTAAGGCTTAACTAGCTTATTACAGAGTAGTTAAGGTATATATGAAAAAGTGAGTGAATAATAATGGGATCAACCATTAATGTTAATTTCGTCTCGATGTAGTTGTGTAACGTGCATGTAAAACTTATAAAGTACATGTAGTTATTATGCACGTGTAAAATTTTTCATTCTTGTCGAATATTATGCTTAGCCTTCCAATATACAAATAGAACTCAAGTCACTTACTTGTAGAAACATTATACTAATTGTAAGTCATTTACTTGTAGAAGCATTATACTAAATGTAAGTCTAGCCGTAGAATGTTGTATAATGTATACGAAGTAAATGTATAATATGATAACTTTGATAGTCAGTAGACCTTAGCCTTAATCTCAACGCACTTGTTAATTGGTTTGGCTATTGGGCGTCTTGAAGTTTGGAAATTAGAAATTCAAACCTCATTGTTATGTCAATGTCGAATTTGATCAATGTCATCTGCTTGAATATTAGATTTCTGTGACACATTAAAAACGCATCTGCAACCAATAAATATTTGATTTGCAGTAAGTGAGCAATGTATGAGTATGCTAAAGATTTCAGGCCCATGAGATTATAAGATCTTATCTTTTACGCTTGACGTAAGAACGTGAATGCCGGCATAGGTTAATCACTACAAACAAGTCTACAAGTTAGAAAGAACTTTAGGGGACCACTTTTGTCTCGCTTCAGATGTAGGTAGTGCGGTAAAATAATAGGTATACTTTTACTGAATGAAAACAGTTTTATAAGTTGCAAAACCAGTATGATCGCTTTACTTTTACTACGTAAATGACAAGCAGAATAGGTAGGTAGTGTACGTTTTAAAGGTCGTATCGTTATATATACGTGTTTTCATAATTGGTAATGCGATTGAGTATTACAAATTATATAGGTACTTACTTGTTATTTTACCCATTTTATACCCATTGTGTCGAATAAATTTTAAGTCAAACTTGTGAGTGATACATACTGATGCTATTACATACCCTCCTCTTACATGGTATTAAATATTTTATGATAAAACTCATGAATTAGAAATTAGTACTTGTAGTGTGTGTAGTCTGTAGTCTGTAGTGTTAATATTCCTTTAGAAGTATGCAATTTTGAACTATCAGTATTTAGAAAGAACAGATTAGTAATTCTAGTATTTTCGCTTTCAATCTGTATTTTTGAACTATGCTTATTAAGGTTAAGTTTGGTTATAAAGTGATGACGATGAAAGTAAAATTTTGTATGTATACTCGCAATATTGATTTAGCTATTGAAAATATATATTATTTTGTAAATATATTATGCTTCTTAAGCGTTTGCTGTACAAGTATACATAGTTACATTGTCATTTCTTTTTATCTACAAACCTGCATGCAGAATTCGAAAATTGTATGTATATTAGGTAGAAGAGAAATTAGTAAGCTTAGTGGTACTAATGAATGTTATTGTTGCTAGTTTAGTTACATTTGTGATATGTACATGCTAATAGTTTTGTTCCCAACAAGCGCAGCTCAAGTGCATGGGCCTCATTCATAATTAAGTGCGATTTTATCTTAGCACCCTTAACAGACGTGATGATTGTAGAGTTCAATGGTCAGAGAGAAATATTGCTATCTGAAATCTGATTATTCAACTAAAGGACTGTATAGTTTTATGCATCTACCTATTTAGCAAATAATATTATAATCACTTCTAAAAATACTGTAAATGACTGCAAAAAGTCGACTTCTACCTTTGAAGATCGCAAAGCAAATATTGAGTATCTTTGGTATTCTGTACCAATACATGTCAACTATCATCTTCTTGTCTAATCTTTTCTCTCTTTTATTAAACAGGTCTAATTGTCGGGGCCATAATTCGTTATACGTATTCAACTTCTCAATTGACTCAAATACCGGTCGTGCCACAGGACCCAAGTAAATTGGAGAATCTGACCGCTCCTCCAGATACACTATGGCTGAAAGTGGCGAATAAACCTCTTACAATGGCCAACAAAACATATGCATACGTGTTCAAAGGGGAGCTTGTTGATGCAGAAATCAAACAAATCGAGCAGAAGGTATCTTTATTGATGTCGATATATTATAATATCAATAATTGAGATAATACCAATAAACGAATTAGGTATGCTATATCAATATGTAAATTATATATTGATTTTATGAAGTAATTTACTTTTTCAGGCAACATTTGACCCGGAGATATTTTTCAATATTTTATTGCCTCCAATCATTTTTAATGCTGGCTACAGCTTAAAAAGGGTAAGTCTGAGTAGTACAATTTTTACATTAAAAAAAGTACCTACAAAATATATTTCTAGTACAGAGCTTGAAGTTGTCTTTGGATTTTTTAGAAATATTTTTTCCGGAACTTGGGAACCATATTCACATTAGCGTTTATAGGAACAACAGTTTCTGCAATGGTGATTGGGTTGGTGCTATACGGATTCGTGCTGTTGGTCGGTAATGCCACATTGACATTTATTGATACCCTGTACTTCGGTGCTCTGATTTCGGCGACAGATCCTGTCACAGTCCTCGCTATTTTCAATGACCTTCACGTGGACGTAAACATGTATGCTTTGGTCTTTGGTGAAAGTGTCCTAAACGATGCTGTTGCTATTGTACTTGCAAGGTAAAAGATAACAAAAAATACATCATGTAGGATGAGCTATCAAAAAATTTATGAGCGAAGGAAAAGTAATAATGGTGTTGACACTGTCATGTAGTGCAATTCAGAATTTTGGTGAGGAATCTCAATCATCTGGTGGAAGTAGTTCTCTGTACGCCTTCTGGGAGTCGTTAGGAGTTTTCGCATGGACATTTTCGTCGTCGTTTGTCATTGGAGGTCTTATGGGATGTGCGACCGCTCTTTTAACTAAATTCACTCATGTCAGGGATTTTCCGCTGCTGGAAACGGCTCTATTTTTTATGATGTCCTACTCTACGTTTCTTATAGCCGAAGCAGCAGATCTTACTGGTAATGTGAAAATGCTTTTGAGCTGATAACTTTGCTACATTAGCAAAAGTATATACCTAACACTTGTTTTTGTTCATGGTCATTGTTATTATTTATATGTGCATTATGACGCAGGTATTGTCGCTGTTCTGTTTTGTGGAATATGTCAAGCTCACTATACTTACAATAACCTATCGAGAGATTCACGATTACGGACGAAACAATTATTTGAGCTACTAAACTTCTTAGCCGAAAATTTCATCTTTTGCTACATAGGAGTTTCGATGTTTACGTTCCCTAAACATCACTTTGAGCCATTATTTATACTTGCTGCATTTGTAAGAACTCTTGCTATACAAAAGTATCAATATGCCGTTATTTTTTCAGTTATGTAATAAATTACTTTTTATATCCACAGGTTGCCATAATTATTGGTCGAGCGGCCAATATATACCCATTATCGTTTTTACTGAATTTGGGCAGAAAAACAAAGATCTCTTGGAGTTTTCAGCACATGTTGTTTTTCTCCGGACTGAGAGGAGCTATCGCCTTTGCGCTGGCTATTAGAAACACAATTTCCGAGGCAAGGCAAACTCTATTAACGACCACGAGTGTGATCGTCATCGTGACAGTGATAGTTTGTGGTGGTTCGACCATGCAACTTTTGACATGGTTCAACATTCCGTAAGTTCTGTGCTTTATGTTAATGCGTATGCTCTTTTGACGAGTTATTTTACACTGATGTCCTAATCAATGTTATTGATTTCTAATTTAAAGAGTTGGTGTGGACGATGAGGCGGAATGCATGCAACTCCACATGAGAAGTGTAAGTGAGGGTGGTCATCTTTCGGCTAGAAGTTCCTCTACTAATAATAATGGAACCATAGCCGGGAGCAGTTCCTTTCCCATTTATAATACTGAAGAAATCGCGGGCGTTCTGGTCGAGACTGTAAACATTGAATCAGAACAGGAACTTCTGGTATCCTATATAAAACTTAATAACATTATGCGTATTCTTAAACAGCAGATAACGCCATTTTTCCAATTAATGAAACTTGACTAACTATAATTATATTCTTCCTTATCCTAACGTGCTGTCATGAAATCTTTCTTGAACATTTGAATCTCGTCTTATTTAAATTAACTATAATGGGTAGCTACTAAATATAGTATGCATAATGCCTATATACATATACTTTATAATGGTTCGTGTATGTTTCTTCGTCTTCCTGGCTTAACTTTCTATAATATGGAATACTTTATGATACTGTCTTAATCCAGAAATCGGGAATCCTTATAGGGATATGTATTTTCTGCCAACTTGATCTACCCATTCTATTCTCGGGATTAATGTCTTGATGCCTAGAGACTAATGTTGTCTGTTTAAAATGCACAATAATACTGTGCCTTATGAATGTTAAATAGTGGGAAGTCATCGTCCAGCGCGCCCGTCCGTGTATCGTAAACTTTTACTTTTGAATTAGCAGATAGTTTGTAGTTTTTAATATGTAGTTAAATTATATCAGTGGGTGATGCAACAAAAGTATTGATTATTGATACAGATTCGTAATTTCATCCTGAATCTATATAGTAGGAATTGTACATCAAACCGTACACTTACTTATTTCTTTGAGGTGTACGTTAACGATGTGTGTTTACTAACGAAAGCTTAATGAACAGCTGTATGTAATGAATTGTAAAGGATTTGTGAAATCACACACATTATTATTACTATCACTTTAATGTTTTTCTTTGGCTTGCCATGTTTTGAAAACACTTGTAACTGTGAATCACTTGCTGCGGCTATTAACATGTTGACTATGAACTTTCAGTTTTTCACCTTTCAAGTTGGAATGCAAGTTTTTCTTAGTATGTAACTAGAATCAAATGAATTTTGAACTCACCCAAGTCGTTTTATAGCACTGTGTTACCGTGTTTAACTTGACAACAATTACAATTATTACATAGAAATTAATTACAAAATTAGATGAATATGAGTTTTGATTGGTCTGAACAACTGCTTAGTATGCTTTTTATGTTTTATTCCATATTTTGGGGTCGTCGGTTTCGGTTCGTGTCGTTGTATTGTACTGCACACCTTTTCAAAATTGACGTTACAATGCAATACAAAACAATACAGTTGTACACGCCATTGGACGGCAACCCAAAAGTAAGTCTTCCAAATACTGCGTCCTGTTGACGGATTTTGAGTTTGCTTTTCATTTTTAGATTTTTCTTTTGATCATGTTCATTTCTATTGCTCTGTTGCTTTTTAATATATTCGTTTACATAGTAAAAAGTTTGATTTGATTGATACGAATGTTCATTCTATTATGCTTTCCTCGTGCACGGATATGCATGCGATACAAATTGTACGTTTTTTTTTAAATATGGAATTAATGCACGTTGAATGTGTATGTCATCGTATTTATGTATACTCAGATGAAGTTCGTTACTTTTCGTACTATGATAACTATTTGTTTTCCTTTAATTGAGTCATGAATAAGAAGAATCTTTAAGTTAGTTTACAAACTTCCAAAGTAACGTCAATAATGTTAATGCTAACATGTTTTACTAATTAATTCTCTAACTACCATACACAATGATTACAATTAGCTATTTTTATGTTAATTTTAGCCTTTTATTTACATACTGTGTTGTTTACACCATGAAATATCTCATAATGAGTACGCTTCATGAATCATGAGTTTCATGAGTTAATAGCGTAATATACCTACTATGTTAACTATGGTTATTGCAAGAAATGCACACATTAGTCACGTGCATCGCCTTCTGGTTGCTACTTTGCTACTTCTTGTTTGTTCTTTCACTACAATGAATTCGTCATTTCTCTTTCCTTTTATATCATTCTGTTATACACAAACAGTTCAACATACTTTATTCGTGCTTTATACACCATCGAAAAAGACTGTTAGATCAACCAGAAGCGTTCTTTATGAACAAAATTGAACGAGAATGCGAATGGATTACAATATATATGTTGGTTCTGGGTTCTCGTTCTATATGTTTGATTCGTTTGAATTAAATGTAATTGTAAAATTCCATGTCTGTTGTATTGCAAAATGCCAGCCCAGCAAGTATATGCGTGTTGTAGGATACAATTTATTTCGTTGCTGCACTTTTCTGTTGCATTTCATGTGTACTTGTCTAATTTTGTTTGTTTGTCAATACGTATATATGTCTAAATATTTATGTTTCTAACCAATCTTTTAATGTATAGAATTTATGTATTTCAATATTTTGATGAAATTGTGGACAATTCTTTGGAAATTCAACTTTGTTTATTGTATTTGTTTAGCCGGACGGAAGTGGAGCGGATCCGTATGTAGAAGGAGGACAACCAGTACAACAAGACAAGGCTTTAATGGCTCGCTGGTGGCAGAAATTTGACCAACGGTACATGAAACCGCTGTTGACACACAGTCGACCAACTCTCTTGGAAACAATGCCAGTTTTCTGTACTCCCATCGCTCGACTTCTGACAACGACAGAACAATTAACTCAGGAGCGAGTAGAACCCATCAATTCTTTGTCGGGAGAACCAACGTTTGCACACCATTTCGAAGGACAGGATATACGCCGGGTATGCTGATCTATAAATGCATGATGCTGTAGTAATACCAAACTTTTCTGTTGCTAAAAAAGGAGAAACATTAGTTAATGCAACTAGTGAGGAAAGAGCCCCTCAAAGCATTTTTATGTTCAGCCCAGATGCGCCGTTAATCATTTGATTTTGTCATGTCGACTAAGCTTACCATTAGTTGCTCGTATTGTATTCAATTCTGTCGTAGTACGTGTAGTTGGAATATTTTATTATTTCAATTTCTAGGGATATGTCATGTGAACATATTTGTGTAAGTACACATTTATGTATTTAACCTTATGCTCCTACGTACTGTACTTACTAGAATATACTTAAGTAGATACGTATTACCATTTTTAATTTATTCGCATATGTTCAGCTATAAATCTTTATATTATTCATGTTTTGTGTTTGTAGCCGAAGCTGAATTTTGCATACGAACCATCTGTTATTTAGAGTGTTGTCCAGATATGATTCAGCGTTTTGTCTGCTATATCGAACGAAAGGTTTAAACTTTATTTTTAGGTTTTGTTTCTTCTTTATGCTTTTTGTTTGCATCTGGAGTGTTATGTATATCTACTAATCACCGTTATTTAGTGTTTGAAATTAACATGATAGTCTGAACTATTTGGAAATTGAATTTGCCCTAAAGCTTTTGAATGACAATTTTACATTGGTATGCGTGATATGTTTTTGATGTTTGTTATGACTATTTAAAATTTCAGCTTTGGAGTTATTAATCTAAATTATATTGTCAATTAGCTTTAGTTTATTATATAATTTATTCGTGAGTCAGTTACTATTCCTACTGGTCCCTTAAATTGGCATATTTTGTGATATTTGCCCATCATGACTGTTACGTGGTGATAATACGTGATGATGATGATGTATGAGTATGACAGTTGACAGTTTGTAGCGAAGTTGTTGGAAATGAAGTGACTATATCGAGAAAATTGCCAGTATATATTAAATGATAGACGAATTCTTTGGCTAGTATTTCCTTAACGTAAAAAAGCTCAAATAGCTCATTCTCCGAAAGCAACTTTCAATGTTTTCTCTAACTTTGAAGTTCCAATTTTATGAAATTGTTGGTCAGGAATTACAATTAATTATACTGTATACCTCAGACATTTACAAAACACAAAGTGGAGTTTATTAATTTTATTCCAAACAATTGTATTAGTTCTATTAGAGTATCTTTCTAATCGTAAACCTTGAAGAAACAGGTCAATCAATTTGATGCTAAACTAGTAGGTATACTTAATCATATGGTAAAATATTGATAAAGAAATGAAGAGTATTAATTTGGTATTATCCAATTGTATTTATAATTATTACAGTATTTTTAATTTACGACTAGCTAAATCTTTATTTCGATTTAGGATAAGTTTTACAATGTATTTAAAGTTCCTAACAAGTGTATTGTACTTAAAACGTCTACAATTTATTGCCTGTTCGTGTTATACAACATAATTATATACAAAATTGCACGTAATGTTAAGTGAAAGCCTGTTATATTACTTGTCATTGAGTTACTTGCTTTGCTAGTGAATGAATACTTAATTTTTGATTGATGCTGGCAGTGCGAAGTAGCATTGAAAGCCTGAATCTCATCTTACTACCACTCCTACCCTACTGGCTGTTTTTGGATCTCTTTACTCTGCATTCATCTACTAGAGCTTTTGTGTTTTGTTGGAAGGAAGACCTGATGTTTTGTTCTGATTTTAAAGGTGTTCTGATGAAGAATTCGTTATTTCGCTTTCACAGGAAATCGGGACGAAGATTCTGATTCCAGGAATAGACGGAGATTCGATTTAAATCGAGAAGAATCGTGTAGACAAACTGAAACCGTAAACTTTGATTTGAGTATAGACCTCCTATGTATAACTATGTGATGTATTAATTTACAGTTGTACTCTAGCATGAAAATGTATCCATTACTACTGTACGTATTTATTTACTTTATTCATTTACGTGCTCGTAAGATTTTAATTGCTAAAGAAATTATGCTAGTATAAGTAGTAGGATTATATGACTGGATTTAAATAATTGTAATCACACAAGACGACATACTGTTCTTGAGTTTGATATTTACGAATGTTACTTGTTCATAGAATTGTAAGTAAACAATTATAGTAGGTAAAATAATATTTAATATACATGTGCACCCTACTTCGTCGTATTGTCCCTTGTGCTTATCATTGTACTGTAGAGTATTTAAAGATTTAATTTGAGACATTGAAGCATTAACGAAGCATTTTAGCCCTTTGAAACAATGACGAATGATACGTTTAGTCATTTGTATGATGCAATTGAGCTCATATACTATAATCAATATTTCTTTCTAATATTTGCCACGATTTGGTATTGTAAAATACTTTAAAAAATCTTTAATATCAAAATTGTCCATTCACTGACTTTCTATAATTAATTATTATATTGCTCAGATTTACATGCTACTACAAACATACCTACTGCCCAGGTATGTTATTTTTACGTATTAGTAAGCCTAAAGTAGCCAATTTACAGACTAAAAACTTTTCAAAATCACTAAGAGACTAAGAATGTTGGAACAAGCCTTCATACTTAAAAATGCGTGCTTTTCTCTTTCTCAATGCTTTCTTTTCTACATGCTTATTATTATTACAACTTAAATTAAAACATACTTACTGTCATACAGTACAACTATTGTAAATACAAACTACGCTAATATTATTATTACTACTACTACTGCTATAAAAATACGTACCTACTCAATATTCTGTTTACGTAATACTTAATTGGAAAACTGAACTCTACTACTAAATACAAATGCCTATCGCGATCTGCAGCATTATTGAAATTGAAACGGACTGAAATGATCCTGACTTGACTGATGTGATGAAGGAAAAGCTTGATACACAATTTTGTGACATAATATTTCAGTTTCCTCGAATACAGATGTATTATTTAAAATTTTTGTAAATACCTTGGGCTTGGTTATCATTATTTACCTATAGGGGAAAAGAATATTATTGGTGCTTTACGTGTTTGCATGCACATTGTAGATATGTCCCTATGCTTATTTCAACTACAATTGCAAGCAGCGCAACAACATTTTTTGTCCACTCCAAAGATGTATGTATGTAATAGTAACACCCAATACATCATTCAAATACAAAAGAATCCTACTATGAAATTGTAACTAGGTATATATCTCTATGTGTAAATTATGTAATTGTACTGAAAAATAAGTTGAACTGTCTAGTCTATGATATGATTACATTTTCGTGTAAATGTCTGTCTGTGTTAACTGTAAGTTTACATGTTTAAGGTGTTAGTATTTTGTTGCTTTCCATTATAGCACACCTAAAATAAGTATTTGGCTTTTGAAAGTTATTTTTCAGTATAATAAGAAGATTCTTTCATTATTGTTATAATTATAATCCTTAACATCATTGTAATGCAATCAATACATGAATGCATAACGAAGGATTATAATTTATTAGTCACGAAAGAAAAAATAAACCCATTCTGGTATAAAGTGTAATGATAATCTCGTCTTTATCTCAACTAGAATGTATGCTGAATGAATATAAGTTGGTATGTGTATAATTATTACTCTTAGTAGTTTTAAGAGTCTTACATATATATTATATATCTATATATATTGTAAAAATGGTTGGATATGGATTGTGTGACGGATTTTTGCATTTCAGACAACTATCGTACTGTGATTTTTGTTATTACTTATTACTACAGACTCAGTCACTGAATGTAAAGACGTATACTATGTATAAGTGTTATAATATACCTACGAAGGAAATTCAGCGCATTTATTGTTTCAATATAAATAGATGGTTACAATTTTAGTTTAATTATTAATGTGTCGTCTGTGCGTAAAGTAATAATGCATATTTTTGAAACATCTGTGTGTATGTAGTCAGTTTATGGTCATTAGTTAACACAGGAATGTTTAAAATAATTACATTGATTGCCTTGAGTGTTTAGCCTTAAGCCGATGTTGCATGACGGTAATACTGTCATACAGATAAAATGCTTCAGATAAATGAACATGAGCGATGAAAGAGGATAGGGGCAAAAATGGTTAAGCCAAAAATCCATTTCTGCTACGATCCGCTTTAGCTCCGATTAAAAGGCACGGTGAATTTTGAAAACAGTAGTTTAGAGTTTAGAGATCATAAAGTATAAGAGCACATGTGTGTTTGTGTAATGCGAGAATTAGGAACTATTCTATTCGTTAGAAATTATAAATGATTCTAGATGTTATTACTATACTAAGTAGATTTATGTTTTAGAAGCTAGATGCATGTATTCGTGTTTTGACCATGTAACTGTAACACAATACAATACCTTGTCATAATATGCTGGTGACCTGAACGGTGTTTTTGATGACCTATTTAAATGTTATTTGTCCTGTGTGTAGTTAAATATAAGTAGATTATTAGTCTGTTGAATAAATTATTACTGTACCTAACAGATGTGTACATATGCGACATGTGTAGTGGAGATTTGTTGTAATCAAATGGTAGTCTTATAATTGTAATACTATTATTATGCTTTTGCTATTCCAGCATGGAGTTATTTAGTGGGCAATACATACAGTAGCTTTTTGTATTTGAAGGAACGGTCAGTCATTAAGTCATTACTTATTAGTAAGTTTGATAATCATGAAAGCAGATGAAATCCGGTTTCATCCGCCTTTCACTGGGTGGACCTGACGTGGTCTTCGTAAATAAAATATTGACCTAGAACTGCAGGCAAAACACCATACAGCAGACTAGACTAAAACCATGTCTCGTTTCACTGAAAAATTAAAAATACGGTTCATCTTGCTAACTTAATGTTGACCATGACAGAACTGTGTAATGACAATGAGAATTGTATAATAAAATAAAATACCTACTAAATTATTTGTGCAGAGAAGTAAATGCAAAGCCAATGCAGATTGTTCGCAGTCTAAATATTAGTAAAAATAATCTGTTATTATCGTTGTCAGGCAAAGATAAATACGATTGTGTGAAAAACCTATTGAAATGGAAGTAAATTATTATTCTGAAAGCATCAATGATTGAGAAATATGATTTTAATTTTTTTATTATGGTTTTATTGTGCATTGGGAATTGAATCATTATTGTTCATTGTTAGTACTAATGGTATGGCTGCATTTTCGATTTTGTCCAAGTAGAATATTAAAATCAGCTAACCCTTAAACGAGAATGAAGAATTGAAATGATCTATTACTTCAAATGGTAAAAAAGCGTCAAGTAGTGGTTATTATCTGTTATTAGTGCATCATATGGGTGTTTCGATTTAATTGGGGGGGGGGGTGGATTATAAAATATTTTAGCACTAGTAAAAAGCGTTGGATTTTGAAATGATTTTTTCTTACTTTTGCGCTAAAAATGTATGGATTTTAATGGACATTTTTGTCAATTCCTTATTTTTCTAAATACTATGCGCTTTAAAATGCACAATTCGTAATCTTCAATTTATAATTATATCTTTTACATTTGTTTTACAGTAGAAGCGCAAAAGTTTCCTTTACACCTTTGCGGTTTAATAACCGAACATTTTCTTATAGGGGGAACTTATTTGTTTAAGAAAATCAGCCCTTTTCCCTCTCTATTGAGTGTATAATAAATGTACCGAATGTATAATGATTACCTATGGTTAAAAATCTAAAATCTCCTTAGCCTCTAGGATTTCCCAAGGATATTTCTGCTCTGGTTTGTATGTCATTGAAAACCCCTCTCTAAAAATCCTGGATACGTCACTGTAAAGCATATTTCCAATTCATATTGAAGTGAGATTTCTCCCTTGAAATATGGCCATACACTCATCAGCAGCAGTTAATGGAGTTCTCAGTTGGGTAATACTATTAGTTTAAGCACCTATAATGTATAATACCTCAGTAGTAATCTAGTAATGGAAATTCAGCTCTTCGGATGCACATCTAATTAAGACAATAAGGTTTATAAATATTTGTTTTCAGAGTTTTGGAGTGGTAGCTTTGGTTCTTCAAATAACAGCATTTGCTAAAGATTTTAGATATCAGTTAGACAAATTTCACACAGTTGGAGAATTGAGACACAACAACAGTCCAGTTTTTCTATCCAAGATGGATAATGCTATCCTGTCACACAAAGAGGCGGTGCAATATTATTATAAGGATTACTATTGGAACCTATGGGATGAACCGATGTCCATGATGTTCAATTTTGTATCAATCATTCTTTCCTCACGCCATATTTATCTTTTCAGAAAAAACTCTGTGGTTGCAGAAAGTATATTTCTGGTAAGTGCATCAAAAATGAAACAGCCTGAGGCAAACAATTTGAATACATATTTACACTTTAGTCTTCCATTCCATTTATACAGACACATAGTGATGATGGTTTTAAAACATGAGATCACTAAAATGTTTTACTTGATTAACTTGTCTATAGTTCGGTCTTACAAATACTGTCAAAATACTTTTGCTTTTTATCTCCACGTACCTCCTCTTCAAATCATACATTTCAATCGACATGGGCTATGTACGCTCATTTATCAAAGGATCAAAACTTGGTATCACCTGTATTTTTAATATTTATACTATTTAAAAAACTTTATTAGCATTTGAATTTGCACTCGGATTCTGACGAATTTCTTAATCATGGGCTCATTTTTGTTTCTTCAAAAGCTTATAATGATATGTTCGAAGATGGCTATATGAGACTAGAATGTTATGACGGATATTTTAATACTCATTCAACTCATGATGATTTCGTTAAGCATTTTGACGAGGAGACTTACGAATTATTTTTAACGAATAGAAGCCAAAAAAATATTCAAAAATCCAAGACAATTTGCCAAAGTTCTGGTCTGAAACTTTGGGCTTTGGTATGCAAAATTTCTCTTGCATTAGCATAATCCAACATTTCATAGCTTTTTAAGTGAAACTATTCTTTATAGCTCTCAGGTAAATATTAATCAAAACTCTACGGTATGCTTTTCATTGTTTATAGGCTTTGCTATTAGCAAGTATAATATTTGCTGATTTGGCGATTTGCTATTCAGTTTGCTGTGATACATCTGTACAGAATGTGCTCATTGTCGGCAAAAATAAAATTTCTCCGACATCAGATGCACCTAAACGAATTAAGGACTCTAGAGAAGAAAATACGGATCATTACACTCATGTATCACATTCAGAAATATTGTCAAAGAAAAACATGACTGAAACTGAGTTTCAGTGCTATTCGAATCCTTGGAGTGATAAACCACTGAATGTCAGTATGGGAATTCCACCGAATTTACCCCCAGATGTGCAGGGTTATATACAGAGTGGAGGTAGAAATAGTAATCCTCGGGACCAATTGAACTCAGTTCCATACACAGCTAGTTTTCCTCATATTGCAAACTAATATTATGGCTTCAAAAGGGCGAGAAATTCATTTTTTAGTGCAAAATAGTATATGGTCAACTAATCAATGAGAAAATATGAATTTAAATGTGTATGGGTTTCTCAATGTCAATAAATTAGTTTTATTGAAATTAGAAATGAAAATTAATTTTCATCATTGCAAATATTAATTGTCAATTACTTGCATATGATTCGTGTAATTCTGATGATACTCGAATAACAAATTACTCCCATATAAACCTTAATGTATTCTTGAATTGCTTCAAAAATTGTATTTAGTAAGGCTTCTATGTTTAATATTAGCATATCCAGGCAGTTAGTCAGGGGGTGCACGTGAACCCCCCAGAATTGATTATTGTGGTCATAAAAAGACAAAAAATCGGCAAAATTTTCCCATTTTGTTGTGGTTTGACATAAATTGACCCCATTTTTCTGCATCCGCGTGATTATAGATTTTGTACCTCATATTAAGATTTTGCCATCCCCCAGAAATATAATTATATATAGAAACTTAGGCACCCCAACTTATAATCCTGGCTACGTGCCTGAATATCAATAGTACTATTTAATATTTATAAAATAGGGTTTTAATGAATAACAAAAGGAAATTATTTTTTTTTACTTTGACTTTTCAAAACAATTGCATCTTCAATTGTTTTTAGAAGGTAATATTTACGTTTAATTATTAGGGAATTTGAAATACTCAGATTTTGTTTATTGTGTAAAAAGTATGATATAAGTAGGGATTGTGTCTTAGGGCAATCAAACCGCATTAGTTTGCGACTGCGATATCAAATTGAATGAAATTTTTTCCCCTCCCTAAATTTCTAAATAAGATTTATCAAATTGTTTAGGTAGTATTATTTTTAATTGTTGATGTTTTGAAATTATTGCATATTAAGACTGCATTGTGTTTGTGATTATCTCAATAATATGGTTATAAATCTATAATCTATTCATCCATTAAATAATATGATTTAAGTATATGCGACAAAATGATAATACTGACATTAAGTCATATCAAGGTGCTTAAAGATTTCTCAAATTCAGGGGTTGCTTACAGACGACAGACAAATTGTTAATGAATTGTCACTGTCAACAAATTAGCACTGTCACTTCTAATTGAAGGCATACAGAAACACAAAGTGACAGTGCTACTTTGATTTCAAAGTGATGAAATGTTCATTATCAATTTGCCTGTAAGCCTTTTATGCACCTTGAGTCATATATATGCATTTTTTTCTATACATCAGTTGTAGCCTTAGTAGCCACTTATCATTGTTTTAGTCGTTGATTAACGAATCGTGCAAAATTGTCTTTCAGATAATAAAAAATATTATCAGTTAGTTATTAGAATATTCTGAAGAATTCTATTCAAATGGACACCATTCACGTGCGACATCATAATATTTGTTAAAGATTTTTTGCAAATCACTTTGTAATCATTGTAATTTTGTTAATATGATTATGAATGGTCGTAGTCATAAGAAAGAATGATTTCTGATAGTATCAATATTCAAGCTTTGGCGATAGAAATTGTTCTTATAGTAAGGGTACCACAAGTATTTAACAAATCACCTTTCCAAAATCATTTTTTCATTTTCATGAGAAACTCAAGATCATTGTTATCCCCTTGTAGATATGTAGCGTGTTCGCCTTTGGATTGGTAGAGGAAGCCGCGAGTGGTGACTATGAGTGGACTAACCATTTCGACATCCATATTCGTAATAAAGTTCCAGACAAAAAACAATATGCCGACTCTCATTTCAAAAAAATCTTCGGGTCGGAAAACAATTTATACTTGCTAGAAAGATCAATGGTGTATGAAAAATGTGTGCTGGTATTTCTCCTACTTTTTGCAGTCGCTTGCGTAATCCATTTTTTATTCTGTCTAATTTCAAAGGAAATTGGTAAAAACAAGCTGTTTGTAAGTTGTACACAATTAATCTTATTTTTATTCTACTTGTTTGCTGTAATAACACTTAACCATTCCAATTAGTTTCTGGGAATTTGTTAAGTCAATATTTTGGATTTGTTAGTATGAAGTATTCTTCACATTCGGATTCTTTCTACAAAGCATTTTCCTCGCAATGTATTTTCTCTCTGTACACACATACATCGCTAACATCGAGGAATGGGAAGTCAGAAATCAGGACGTATTTATATATAGAAGTAACAAAGGAGAAGTGGCTAAAAAAATTATTGGGAAAACTCATCATCCATGTTCGTCAGAGTCCCAAGAAGAATTATCTAAAACAGTTTTGAAACAAATGGAAAAATCTATGGGACCATTTGCTTGTCAGCTTTACGACACAAAGTTTACGGCTTTGGTAAAAATCCTTATTGCTACAATATTTGTCACAAACGAATAATGTCGTATTTCTGTGTTTGTTCTTTGAAAGATTTGAATTATTTATTTTTCAATCTGGCCATTAGGTTTTGATGACTGTAGGATGCATATGTTCATTATGGATTATTATCTTCGTTTCAAACTGCTGCAGTGTTACCCGCAGAAAAGTGATGCCCCTAAATGTAACGATTGCAACCACCGATGTTCAAGAGCGTAGCGAAGAAACCCATGAATACAAGTTGCCCGAAGAAACTGTTTCAATCAGTACACTTCAAACTTCTTCTCAGTCCTCCACTGTGGTCATAATTTGTGAAGATGATCAAAGATTATTGGACGATAATTTCAACGACATAAATCCAGAAACAATACTGACGAAATTTCGATCTGAACTGGCTGTGATTAACGTAAACAAATAAAAGCTTTGTATTTATATTGAAATAAACTTTGTGACTGCATTAATTGGTGCATGTGACGTGCTTCGAATAAATACATTGCAGCTAATTCTTGAGGTCTTATACATTTGCTGTAACATTGTTTGTGTATCTGATAGTTCTGGTATAACATTTCATTATTTATTTCAGTCCCAAAATTAACAAGGAAATATTTATTTTAATAATGAATAGGTGGTTTCATCAAATAATTGTTAGTTAGTTAGTTAATCAAATAATTTTGCAATTAAATTATGATTCGACAATGTTTTTTCTGCAATATTATGAGAAACACTCTTTAGGTATTGCACAAAGTGAAAGCAGGTGAAAGCAGGTGAAAGCAAGTGAAAGTAAACAATTCAAAGTTGTAACCCGGAAGCGTTACAATCACAGTAATTAAGTAATCATCAAATCTAATAAATAATATGTACATACGTGTATACTTATGTACATAGTACCTATTATTTTTAGCTTAACAAACATCTGTGACTTATTCTTAAAATATTATTTTGTAATAATTTTTGTATACAATTATGTGCATCTCTATTACGTATATTGGGAGGAAGTGAGGAACATATTTTATATGCATGTTTATAATGTATATATCAAATATATACAGCTATGCGTGAATATTAGTATATATCATACTAGAATTCTTATTTTATTTCTGAATTTTTTTTAAAATTGTCGCCTTGAATTTGGTTTTTTTAGTGTCATTTTGTTAGGCATTTTGTGTAATGTCCGTTGCTCATTAATAATAAATGAATTTGAACTTTTAATAGGTTCTCGTATTTATAGAAGTTCCTTCTTTGAGTAAGAAGGTTTCGCTATAGGTGTCACAATTCATGAAAAATTAATTCACATAGTGTATAGCATAGCTCTATCATCTATAAGTAAGTGGCAATTTAATGCAGAGGTAATTATGGCTGTGGCAAAAGAATTAGATTTTAGAGTTTTGTATAGTCTTTTATACACCTTGGGCAATTGGTATTTCATTCGTCTGAATAAAGTGATTCCCCATGTTTGCTAACTTAATCCTTATGACGACACAACTGGAATGGTGTAAGTAACAGTAATAAGTGTATTGACTATTGACATTAGTGAGACGTTGATAAAATAAGTCAGAGTACAACTTTTTAACGAATCGTCATGCAAATTCCGTTAGTACTGGTTTACCATGTTGTCATATAATGGCTTATCGCGCTTCATGGTTCATCCTCATTGTACATGGCATTGGATTGGTAAATATAAAAATATTTTGATATGTAAAATACTTGAACTATATATTTGTTTGTGCTTACATACTTTAACACATTCAATTTGAATTAGCTAGGAGGAGTACTTGCTGTGTGTTTAGAAGCGTATGCAATAGATTCAGACGTAAAATGGACCAATTTCCTCAGCACAGAAGAATCAGTTAACAGCGAAGACGATGACAAGACAGTCTTGATAATGTTTCGAAGGAATAGCCTATACTCTACTTTTGGTGTAACATGGGAATCAGTTGTTCTCGCCCGAAACTCTTTAGCAGAGCCTTTAGCCATAACGATTCTTACCTTTTGTATTGCAATTTCGTGCTCTTTGGTTTTTATGTATTTCGTGTTAGATCCTAGTTTTTTCAGAGAAAAATATATGATGGTACTTGCATTTACTCAACTATTTTTGTTTCATACTGTATTAGAGTTGACACAGAATTTAAATGTTTTTACACCCATTTTTTTCCAATTGAAGTTTGCGTTTGTCTATGGAATGGAAACAGTAGCCGTTTACACATCCAGCGTAATGGTTTTATATTCTACATGGCTGTATCAAGACTTGTATTATAACTTAGCAGATCATATAGCACTCGAGGGTGAAAATACTAAATACACAGCAGTTCAAAAGGAAATCGGGAAGAAAATGATACTTTATATGAGTCATTGTGTATATCAAGTCGAAGATCTAGACATGAACATCTTGATAGAGATGAAAAGCGTTAATTTTTGTCAAAGGGTAGGCGTCAAGAATGCCGTTGTCGTAAGAATATACTTCAAAATTCTAAAATACTCATTCCCCTTCTTTTGTTTAAAGATTATGAGTATGACATACCTTCAACCTTTACCTGTAAATTAATTTTGTGATTTACAGATCTTTTCACTGATATTTGCGATATGCAATGCCATTCTGCTCGTTTACACAGTTAAGAGAAAGTGTTTAGCTAATAGTGTTGAACCGTTGGTACTCTTAAGAGAAAAACAGTCTGTAGCAGTTGGTGTCCCGCAATCCATTCAGACATCCTCAACGACTTTGCTTCCTGTGACGGTATTATTCACTGAGAAAAATCATGGAAAGATAAGGGAAAGTAATGTATTGACAAAGTCAACTGGTATTCAAACGGAGATATTTAATAATAAAGCTACAACAAAAATGGTATCAGAAAGACAGCAAACCATATCGACATCACCCATACTAAAAACTACAGGTCAACAGACATCGTTACTGGAGAATACAATAGCGGAAGGCCAACAGACATCTACAGTTAAAATTATGACAAAAGCTCAACAAACCTCATCGTCAAGTATGGCTAATGACAATGCTGCTAAAGATCACAAACAAAGTCACAAACAAGGTAAATCTCCAGATGTCCATCCTATTGGTGTAGTATATGTAGCTCCATTAAAGAATCCAACAAAACCAAATCCGAAGCCAAAGAAAATTACTAGAACCGTAAGCCAGCAAACATCTGCGGAATCATTTATTATACATCGTTATGTAAGACTTGGTGACAATGATGATGAAAGTCAACGGAGCGATTATGAAAACTAGAATATAGGTATAGTAAGTTACTGTCTCACGAGTCATTATGCCGATTCGGCTAATTTCTTTATTGGTTTTTTTTAAATGATACCTGTAATTTTGAGTATTTACACCATTCTTTGAATTCTTAAGAAACTTTATTTGCATTGTAATTAAATACATAGATTTATTAAGTAATTAAGTGTAGATAAAAAGTGTATTAAAAATTCTTATTTGATTTTGATTCACATTCCATATGCTCATATTATGGATAAAAATGAATATAATATGTAATGCGTAAAATGCATCGTTTTAGATACAAATGGTAATATTTAACCTTCTCTATCGACTTAAATATGTAAACCTGTATCAGTTCTAAAAAGGGTCCAATCTTATTTAAGCTTTTCATTTTCCTGAATAACAGGGTTCCATAAAGGTAATAATGTAAGGGCTAGGGTTCAGTATGTGTATAATCAATTTGTTTGTTTAATTGCCATTAATCTCTACTATTGAAAGTACAAATTCATTAAGGAAACTTATCGTCAGATAAAATTGGCTGAATCCTACTGTTTAATTGGATTGCGGATTTTTGCGAATTGAGGGTAATTGCGAATTTTATCATTCATTTGTCCATACTGATAAAGAGCTCAATTTTATCCAGAATTCCCATTAGTATCTCAATAAATATATTTTTGGATTTCATTTCATGCAAAATCTACAATTCATCAATTCAAGGATTGCGTTACCCCGATAGTAACCTGAAAGTGGTATAGTTGCTTCTGCTTGGTTCACCAAGGACGAAAGACAAGCACGAAGTACGAACTCTGAATTGCGCTAAATCTGACTTTCTGAAAGTGAAATGATCATCCTAACCTGAGTATTTCCGATTTATAAAATTGTAAGTTGAAATTAAAGTCAAAATTGTTTTGTAAAGTCAAAAGTTTGAGTTTTAATTTTGCACATAATGTAAATTGTAATTATCATACTATTTTTTAACTATTCTTTTCTTAGGTTAAGAAAGACGTAAACCGGGTTTCAATTTCTTAACAGCCGTTTCGAAAAGGTAATTCTTTAGATGTTCAATACTGTAAATAAATGAATAACAGAATAGCTGCTAACAGCTATATTATAATGTTGAATGTGTCAAAGTCATGTGTGTTATTAAAAACAATAAGACTGTGTATATTTAATTTTGAAAATTTAGCATTTATTACGCAGAAGACAAATTCCATAAAAATGGCAATGCCTCCTGGTGGTGGTGGTCCTGGGATTCCTCCGATGGGGATGCAAGGTCCGATTCCTCCACCAACGCAGCCACAAATGATGACACCTCATCAACAACAGTTGCTGGCACAACAACAGCAGCAGCAACAACAACAAGGATCTGGACCTGGACAACAAGGGCCTCCTCCCCCGCCGGTAGGGGCACATCCCAGTGCTGGAACTCCAGGGCCTCCTCCAGCGGCACCTCCAATTCAAACTATGGGATCTCAAGATCAGCAAAGGCTGGATAACATAACAAAAGCAAAAGGACTTATTCATCCGATAAAAGAATCCCTAAATGTAAATTTTTAAATGCAATTTGACTATTATAGGAAAGATATTTATAATTGTACATAATGTGAAATTATTTTTTGTTGCAGAATATTCTGAGAACAGCTTCTCATGCCGTTAGTGCTAATAACATGATAGACAGTGGGACGTAAGTAATGCCTTTACAAAATTTCGTTTTTATTATATGCCTTTTAGAGCATTCATAAGTTACTAAGTAGAGGATACGGTTATATAATATGTATGTTTGTTTTGATGTTCGCTAGAAAACCTGTCGATTTCGATCCAAGTAGATTTGACAAAGCGTTAGAAGAATTTTTCTCATTATGTGATCAAATGGAGATGAATTTGGTAAATAAATATTATTTATTTAGGGTTTTATTTTATTTATTATTCGTCATATCTTTGTAAAATGACTTATAAATATATTAAATTTATATTTTCCTACCTAATTAATATTCTTTCATTTTTGTAAATAGAAAACTGCTATTGAGTGCTTAGGTCAAGCTTCCAGCGCCCAGAAATACCTCCCGACCCCTGTAACACCTAATAGAGTGGAAGGAAGCCTTACATTTCCTCAGTACATAAATCTAGTAAAAGGACAGATAGCTTATGCCAAGGAGGTCCACGAAGCTCTAATTGATGCTGGAAACAAGATATCTTGAAGTTAGTTAATTCGATTATTATCTGCATTCGATAGTTTAAGAATTGAGTTTTGTTAAGATAGGACTTTTACATTTAATACCATCAAAGTATCTTTAATCAAGACTTGGACTTTTGTAAATAGATGTTTTTGATTATGATTCACGATTCATTAATTGTGTTAGTTAATAATTAGTATTGTATGATTATGTTTGCTTATTTATGCTAATTTAAATTATTTCGAATGAGTTTTTTCTGCATCTTATTACATGCTAAAATAAATGGATTTGGACAAATATTACTTTTTATTTTCTTTTATTAAGTTTTTTATCATAATTAATGTTAACGTCGGAGGTTATGTGTTTTGTCTGCACTGCACTCATCAACTTGTACGAATATTGATGTAATAAGGTACTAAACACCTTACGACATCATAATAATTATAATAATTATGGTAGTTACAATAATTACTAATGATCCATTCATATTTTCATATTCCATTGTTGTCATTATCTGTATTACTATTCGCATTCCTATTACACATAATAATATATGTATTAAATTATCGATTTATAGCTTCCTAAATTGATCGACTAGTACAGTTGTTAATTATATCGTGTCCATTGTTATTTACATTTTCATTTCATTTGTTTAATTTATAGTAACTTCGAAGGGAAAACGAAAACAAAGTATCGCACTGTAATTCGTTCAAATCAAAGGACGCTTATTCGAAAGCAAACATATTTTCATTAACAGCATTACTGAATAATAATAACTACTAAATCAATTCTTTGTATTTGAGCTGCATGCGCAGGCAGACTGAATTAGCATTATACAAGAAATAGTAGGAAATTACTACAATACCAACATCAATTCAGAGAATTGCAGTGTTTTTGCAGAAGATGCGTCAACAGAAATGAAATTCTGCTAAAGTATTCTATCACTACGACATATTCATACGACATATTCTCGACAGCGAAAAAACACTCTAGGCTAAGCATTTCATGTTGTTGACACTTTTAAATAGCTTCTACTACTTATACTTCAATTTCCATACAGCTTTAATTAACTATAATTTAACTTACAGCAATATTTGTTGATTTGGTTGAATCATTGAAAAATGGCTTTGAGCTGCCTGAGCTTCGCTGAGATTTAGTATTACATATTACTTAGACTTATTTTTATGAATAATAATTCTTAATAATTCTATTTTGTAGTGTGTAGTATTGTATAATATTATCTAGTATGTATGACAAAACACGCTTGTAATTGTATCATGTATTTCATATTTCATACACATTTAATATCTCTAAATCAATGTCAAATGAATACATACAATTTCTTACATGCTAATTGTAATTAAAGTCGTAAGTTTGACAATGAAACAATTTCATTGGTAGTATTCATATTCGTGACAGAACGATGTCGTCTTGTGGAAACAAATTACTAATTAATTAATTATCTATGTAGTTTAATGTATTTATGTATTGCAAGCTAAAGTTATTTTGTCACAATGTTGTAATTCTAGCCATCAAGCTAGCCAACAAGTAAACAGACGTGTTGTATGTAATAATAATACCTATAGTCGAATTAATTATTTATTTATGGCTACTTTGACTGGAGCTGCTACAAGAGCTGCCTTGGTGCGAATGTTGGTGTTGCGGAAGTGGTGGATGGGAAATTGCTAAGGAAATAGACGGTTGACTATTTTGATGGTGAAGATGAATATTGTGATGATGACTTGCTTGCTGAAGCTGCTGTTGATGTATTTCGTCAGAATGGAATGACACGGACATGCCTGAATCTAATGAACCACAGCTTCCTCGACGGGTCGGTTTACCTACGAAAAGGAAATTCGCAACAAAATTAGCATAATTGAATAATTAGCACAGATATGAATTAAAATATGCATATAATAGTGTTCCTAGTTAAAGGTGTATTTCGTGTTTACATGATTTAGAAGTGGACTTACATTGGTCATTAATGTCCAACAAGGAATTGCTGAACCTTTTAATTTTCCCTACATCTACCCCAGAGTCTCGATCCCGATTCTCTTTCGAAAGATTCTCAATGCGTGCCATTTCGTCAGATTCAGCAATGGCTTCTCGGAGATCCTCTGTAAATTTGGCACGGTCATGTTCATTTCGAGCATTCAGATTCAACAACACTGTGTCGCCTCTCTTAAGACTCAGTCCAAACTCAAAGTGTTGATTGGCAAATAGGGCGAGAGTTATTCCCTGGAGAGGGTAACTCTGTCTGAAGGAGTAAGTTACGGAGTTGCGCTTCTTATGGAAGATTTTCGTAAGAACGAGAATATCGTTGAAAAGAAACACTTCCCGTTGGTGAGAGCCGGTCTTTTCTCGTTTGTTTATGTCTGCTACTTCATACAGCCGGCAGTAACACACCAGTCTTCGGTGAGGCAGAGCCAAATTCTACAAGGAAAATGCGTGGTTTATGGTTAATACGGTTTCAAATAAAATTGCAATTTCAGATATAAACTTTCTCTGCCTTTATTCGTGAAGAAGCAATAAAGTGTATAAAATCTTACCGGTTTCTTGCCGACTATGGTCTGTTGCACTTTCATGACTTGAGTCACGTGGTCTGATCCAGTCTTAAACTCTGTCTGCTTAATACGCTCGTAAATGCCTACAAGGACTTCACGATCAATGTCTCCCCCATCGTCAATGCCCCGTAAATTCTTAATGAAATCTTCCATCTTCATTCGCCGATCTTGTTTCAAGTGCGGAGTGTGCAGGTCCGTGTTCAGCATTATGATTGCAAACGCCATGACGAAAACAGTATCTGCACCATTACGAAACTGGGATCTGAAACAATAATGCATTTTGAAATAAGAATGACGTTCTTTAACACTAGCTTTGAAATCTTTGTTTCTCATCACAGTGTATAACAATAATTGGAGTCTCAAGCAAGTGTCAATTTGCATACTCAGCAACTAATTGTGTTCCTGGTCTTCCTTATAGCATTCAATTAAAAGTCAAGTCATTTGGCTCTTAATTGAATGCACAAGTCATTTGTAAAACTGAATCAAGTCAAAACAGTAAAGCCTGTAGGTATTGCTGAATTCTTATTATTAATGAAGAATATTATATTAGTATGTACATACATAGTACACGCATCAAAGAATGTTATTAGATAAATGTCTGTGTCAAGATACACATAGCAAACAACGGCTAATGGATTTTCATTGGACGTATAGAAGGCAATATGACAGAGAATGATAAATGTCTGAACAGGATTGAAAGAAAATAACTTCGTAGACAGGATGGCTTATTAGATTAGAATTGATGTCTGCTTTGGTGCATTGTGTACTTAGGTACACATGTGATAAATAATCATTTCCATTCATACAAAACATGGGAATATTCTTCTGGTATTGTGTAATGTGTAGAAACATCGTAAATATCAATATGTGGATATTTATTTACAAATAATAGTATTAGTACGTGAAAAGACTTACATAAGCTGAGGATTGCAAGCTGCATATCGACGACTGAATGACTCCATGACTCTTTCGATTTTCTGGGCTTCACCTGGCATTCGGAGGTACGTCTGGAAGCGACGAAGAGCCAAATCAATTGGCAATGAAGCCAGGTCAATCTCACTGGCAAAGTGCCTGTCATAGGAAATAAATGAGATAAAGTTTTTCATCTAAGCATTATTGACAAATTGTAAGATACTATTTTCACTAGCTTTCTATTTTCTTCGTCTCTCGCATGAAAACAGTGAATCAAACATTTTTCTATTTATTACGTGGCATGGCAGGAGAGTGTGTGGGTGTTCTTGTTCAATCTCTCTCGAAAGCATAATAATATTAGTCAATACATAAAACATCCACCATAATTCTGTACTTTTTATATAGTATATTCTTTTACATAATGTATATAGTAGTTCTAAGACCAAACTGGAATTCTTTACATAGTACCTTGTATACTGCAAAATAAAATTGATTTATTCGTATGCGTTCCCCGAACACGGAGAGGAAAATAACACAAGCTGAACAAAACATAAAAGATTTACAGAACATTAAGTGAAATACGAATCTCATCGCTATACGTCTATTCCAAAGGATCCAAAAAGTAACTATCAAAGTACTCAATCAGCTTTCATTTAATTTTTCTCAAAATATATAGGCATATGGATCTCTGCTCTGTAATGTAAACCGTAAAATATCATAAAGACATTTTATAGTGTTCTACATTCTATATACATGAATTCTTGGAAACGGTATAAAGTATAGAATTCATCAGATTGCCATTGAAGCTAACGAGTAAAAAGCAATGAACCCTAACACTGGGAATACCTAGGGATCCAGGAGAATCATTATTTTGTGCTATTTCTCCTTCGCTTCAACAAAACAACTTAGGTACATGTATGTTTGGGAGTGATGAACAAGAAATTTGATTACTACACGATCACGTTTTTAGGATAAACATTTCCAGAGTGAACATTTCCAGCAGGAGAAAATACCTAATGTTATTTTGATTCTTCCATGGAGGATTGAATAGGTAATCTAGATCATTGTTTTCATCGAGAGGATGGAATTGGAAGGAAACTATAATGGATATTTGAATTTCCGAATCCATATAGCTCATTATCCCGAAAATCTATCTTTCCGGGTAGTATTGTACGGGTGGTATTGTTATAATAAAAAGAAACTCACTCTAGACAAGCCATTGAGAAGGGGCTTTGCAAATTGGCTAAATATTCCCCAATCATTTGCTTTGAGAGTCCTTTTCTGGAAATCAAGAATCTAGCGACAGCCGGCGCAGAGCCTTCAAGAAACTTTTTCTTCACCAAATAAGTAATGCCTGTCTCCGGCTTTTTATTAAACAAGTTGAGACCAACTCGATACAGCCTTTTCCTGACGATCTCACATTCCGCATCCGTCATCTGCTGCACTCCAGAGCCCGAAGATCCACCACTAACATTTCCGCTGCCTCCTTTGATGTTATTGCTGCTCGGGGAGCCGGAGGACACAGAGCAAGAAGACAAATTCGGAGAAATATTTGACATAGGAGTGGAAAGAGGAGAAGAGCTATTCGTTTTGGGTTGTTGCAGGGGACTGGAGTTTGGTGAAAATTGATTCGATGCATTATTTGAACTGGGAGCACCTCCAGTGGCAATAGCAATTGTGCTATAACCCTGTGGTTGTCCTAATAACGCTGTCTGTGGCTGTGGCTGCTGCGGATGTTGTTGATAATGTGTGGGAATGTGATGGCGATGCATTTGATTTTGCGGATGTCGACTAGAAGAGACATTGTTATCACTGTGACTATTGTTCAGCTTTGTGGGGGAAGACTGATTATGGGCAGACGAGACATGGTGCTGGTGACTGCTATTCGGATGATGGTGATGATGGCGGTGATGATGGTGATGATGATGGTTATTTCCTTGCTGATGATTCTGAATAAGGTGAATATTATTATGGAGACAAGACTGCAGCGGCACGTAATTTTGCAGCAATTGACCCGTGCTTTGACTATTGTTGCTTGTTGCTTGACTTAGAATTGCTTGATCAACTTCTACCTCCACTTCTGTCACCTCCGCACACCCAGACACTCGTGGCAACTCTCCCGACTGAATACTGGAGTCTTCATCGTCGTCCAATGTCTCAACCTCTTCGTGGAGGTCGATGCAAATCTCACAGCTGGAATTTAAACAACAAATACATAACATTAATGCACGTGTTTCAAACAATGAACAAAAAAACATTTCTCATTACGATTACAGTCAATTAAACATCCTTGTTAGCTTTAACAAACTAGAACTATGTACCTTCTATACATAGACAGATACATACACAGTTAACAAACTTGACTTATGCACGCTACACTTTATTACTAATCTCAGGCATTCGATATCCTATCCTCCATCGTAATGTATTATCTGTATGTACGTACCTACCTACAAACTTATACATACAACAAATAATGATTCTTCCAAGTCTATAAAAGGAACTACAGAAACTGAACATCCAATCGTAAAGGTAACTTTTGCAATTAGTGGGTGAGTAAGTTTAGTGAAACTACTAACTACCATCGTTTCTGAACCACTGAGCAACTTCCATAGAAAACTTTATCATTTGTCCCATCTATTTGGTACGTAGGTAGTTTATAACTAATTACCATTAGTGACATTTAAGGAAAACTAAAGTAGATCTATCTTCACTCATTCAGTCAGCCAAGAGTAACACATTTAGCAACCAGCTCTTCACTAACAAGTTGACTAATAATGTATTGTGCTTATGTTACATTGCAGAAGTTGGGTTATTTTATTTTGTTACATACGAAAGTTAAACTTCGGGTATTAGCATCAGTCTTACTTAAGTATATGAATATTAAACTTGTACACCTAGCTATATTATACCTACGCCTGTTTAAAACTACACTCTCTTGAGTGTATTTGTGTGGCATAGTTTATTTAACAGGGAATTTGGACCAAATGCTTAGGTATGTAGCCTGCAAGCTGATGCTAAGTAAGAGTTATAGAATTTTCAACAAGTTCACTCTTAAGTCTACATTTACGACAAAAAGTTTTTTACAACTGTGAAAATGATGGCTTTTTAAATGGAAGATGTTTCGTTGATAATGAAATGACTATGTAGGTATGTTCTAGCCTAGAAGTTTTTAACGAGCATTATATATACCTACATGAAATACATTATTACTCTTCTTCAACTATGTATCTCATATGATGTATGTAGTAACCAACTATCTGACAATTTCATCCGCACTTTAACCATTTTGCTGGAATACATTTGTGCTGCTCTTCCTATCAACTGCACACACACACCTTGTGCACTCACGCAGTCTTTCTCGTTCTACATTCATATGCCTAAAATCCCAGCTTAGCATTTCTACAAAAGGTCTGTGATTCGTTGATAAGCCTAAAAGGTCTCGTTTCATGTACGCTTTTGTCACAAAAGTCATTGTGCTCTTGTGCGTATAATATTAGCTAGGTATGTGTACTTAAGTTTGTGTATAATAGTATGCACAATGCGAGTAAAAGTAATATGTAATACGTTATACATTTAGGGAAGCATTTATTTATGTTCGCCTCGTATATATCTACCATTCTAGCTTGTATATATATAGCATTTCCTGGTAAATAATGCGTGTGCGTAGTTTAGTGCGTTTCTTTGTGTCGCCCCTACCACTCTCTCTCTCTACAGGAGTAGAACAATGAAAATAAACTGTGCACAGAAAAACTTGGACGAATGCCTGGAGAAAGACAAAATAGGGCAAGACTACCAATTAAATCCTCACGCACACCACCTACAATAGTTTCTTCAACTCCTAAAACTTCAAGCAAAGTTTCCTTTTCCACTTTGCCAAATTCCGTGATCAATCTTTGTTTCATTGTTTGGGATACTGACACGGTTTTCAATTAAGTATTTTGATCCAATCGGGCTCAAAACTTTTCCCTTATTCAGTCATCGTCGCTTTAACAGCAGAGCATGAAAGCTGATAACAACCCATTCATTAGTATTAGAGAGAGAGAGAGCAGAGTTTGTGTTAACTTATAAGTTCTTAATAAGAATAATAAACTGTTGTGGATCACAATGCTAATAAGCTGCCCTATGTAATACGTTCAAAGTCATGAAACGACGAAAAAGGTTGAAAAGTCTTATATGCAAAGCAGTTTCCATTTAAGTCTCTCAGTGTCTGTAATGTAGCATGTATATAATGTAATGTATAATAATATTATATGTAAAACTTATGATGCTACAACTAAAACGTTGTGTCACTTGAAATTCTTTTGCTAGTGCTAGAGCTTGTAGGAAAGTAACCGTAATTTCAACTTTAAGTCAAGTAACTACTGATAAGGCGTTCGCAGACCAGAGTAAACCAAAAAGCATTTTGAGCTTTGGGGAGGTAATGAAATTTTGTGCTCTGGCAATACACAAGTGCCACCAAGAAGGAAAGAAAGCTATCTGTAAAGCTCTTCCTTGAACTTAACGAAGTGCCACCGCACAGATAACACATGATCACAGTGTCAGACTGTGAAAGTGATGGAACTATCATCACCCAACACAGTCACATAGTCTCCAAATTTTTTCTTTGCTGCATATTACTCTACAACTTAAACTTTTTTGCATGAGAAGAAGATGAGCTCTCGGCTCTTTTATCGCTCCTACGTGTATTTAAAAGTAAATAATGAGATGCGACGAGACGAAATCCTAAACAGGTCCACACTGTGTTGTGTAAGTAACACCATGCAGCTTTACACATACATATATACACCCGAGATTGTAAAACTCTACTTAAGAAGTTTCTTCCACACTACTAACTACTACTACTACTACATGCAAATCCTTTACATTACACTGAGCAAGTGCTCCTAGTACAAAACTACTGCTGCCTAAGTCTGTCTAATGTAACACTAAAATTGACTCGACTATCGAGATTGTGACAAGCAAAGCAAGAGCAACAACAGTGACACAAAAATGTTCAATCTCAAAAGAAATAGGCTAATCTGGTCTTCGAGGAAATAAAATACGCTCGTACAAAAAACGAGGAAAGCCTCACAGGATCACTATCTTTTGAGTAAACATCAATTCACGGATTCAAACTAAACTAAACAAGCTACAACCAAGAAAAGTTGCATAGAGACGTTTTGTTCAAAGCTGAGAAAAATCCTTATAACAATACCATAGTACAGAGCATTGTGTGTTTTCACAAGGAGGCATGTAGGTATTAGAATGTAAGTACCTATATTAAAGCAAGTTTTATTTAACTGTAAGAGAGTACTATCAAGTGCTATGTATAAGCTGTGGGATCATTATATGACAAAGTATACAAAACACTGTAAGAATTTGTGAAATTCAGTAAACACAAAGACACACAAGAACATTGATCTGTTTGCTCAAAACGCAAAATGTGTAATAATGGCGTAATGGGGTAAGAATAAAAAAAGCTGGTTGCCACACTTTGTCAAGCTCTAGTGCTTGTAGTAAGAAACTACTGAACTACTGGAACTGGTGTAGAACCGAATTGAATGACAGAGAAAAAACGCACAGAGTAAACAGAAAGAGACACTAGTTTTGTATCTGTAGGAGTAAATTCCGGTTTGTCATATCATCAATCAACGGATTGCATGCAATATCAACGAAAGTGATCACACATTTGTCAAAGTCAGCTAGAAGCATTTTGCCCAAGATTCAGGATTGCTAGTACCTAGATACATCCACTTCCATCCGTGTGCACCGTAGTTTCTTCCTCCACCACCTTTTTAACCAAGAGAGACCCAAAGGTTGGATCTTGGAACTACTAAAACACTTCTTTTTATTTATACAGTTCCTTAAAAATCAACTAAAGTTGATCCTGTGGTGCTGGTGAATAAAGTTTATGTAGCAGATGATGCTCGTGCTGGAGATCATCATAAGATGCTACATTATTACTCTGCACACTGTGCGGTAATCCTCTTAAGACAATCGATTATGTACAAAAAAAGAAGCAACGTGGGGAAAGGAATTCAGCGGAAAAAACAGGTGTGGGATGTGGATGAACAACTTCTGATCGTGCAGGAAACTCCATACTCGAAAACTATTCCATTCATTCCACCACACCAGGAAGATTTCACACGTTTGACTTTATTCATGATCAATGTAAGAAAATATGGAGAGGATACTGATACATTTTTCCGTAAATTTTCCCATAGGATCATTTCATTTTTACTGTGCATGTAGGTATAGGTATGTATGGAAATCAAAAAATAGAAATAATCTGCAACTCTCATCGGGAAATCTCATAAATCCACAGCGGACCTCTGTTTGAAGCAAGTTTTGTTGAAAATGCAGGATACATCCATAAATAACCTCTTACATAAACAAAAAGTCAAAATCAGATGCTCGAAGAGGTGAATGTCGATGATATCGTTCGTAATACAAGTTCTATGTTGAGAACTACTAAATTCCTGAATACATATCTGTTTTAACCCACAAAACTTTCAGGGTAATGGCTGAAAGTGAAAACAAAATTTCGTGAACTGAAAAACGGGAAAGTTGGAAGTGAAATATTGCACAGACTTTGTATTTCGAATACCTACATACTTTACATTTGTGTAGATGAATATAGGAGTAATAAATACTTCGGCAAATATCATACCTATGGGATTCTGCAATGCAGCAGTTGTCAAAATATTATGACAAAATACATGGCAAACAAAATACATCCAGCAGGGCAGGATAGCAAAAACTGGTGCAAAAACTTTTTGCACTACGACTGTTTATGTCTATTACAAATAGTAAATATACATACCTCTATGCACAAACACATACTATTAGTATAATACGTATAAAGGAGTCCGAGCGAATGTAGTAAAAGTAATTTTATGATAAAACTCCATAATTTATCAAACACTAAGCGAGCAAAAACCACATCATTCGTTGTGCCGTGTGCACAGTGTGTATATCACAAGCAACTGATAATAAAACCACATAAACACACTCACATATCCGCTCTTACCGAAAACTATCCCACAATGCATCCGATGAAGTCGAATCGACTATATTTACACTAAAAGAGCTCTATAGATATATATTTGAAATAACAATAATAATAACACTGTAGTCGATTTAGACTGCAACTGCATGCATTCTACTTGTTAGTATGTACCTAGGTATACAACTTTTCTGTCTGCCTTTCAGAATAATACTGACACGAATTTGTTAGCGGTGGTTGTTTGTTGTTAATGCTCGATTGGGGACAAGAACTTGGCTAAATTTCCTTCCATTTATTTTCACTCTTGTCAGACATAAAGGAATAGTAGCATAAAGCATGTTGTAAGAATAACCATATTATAGTACTAGCAGTAAGTAGGATGTATTATTACATCGCATGGCATGTCCCTTTCCATCTCCCTTCCTTGCAAATTCGCTTCACTTTGTGTTTACTTTACTATAACAAACAAATATAGCGTAATAAGACACAATGACTGCAATCACAGCCAAAATGTATGTAAGAAAACCAGAGAACGTTTCATGCTTTCCGTTATTTCAGAGCAGCAGAGCACGAGACAACATCTGAAGACAAGACTCACGGCTTACAATAAACGAGAAGCTATGACAGTATGACTACCTGAAAGCAACCTCACCATTTACCGATTTTCTTACAAACCATTAAACAAAATGTAAAGCTTAGTTACACAATACAATACTTAAGTACATAACTGCGGAATACAATGGAAACCTTTCTTTACTAAGCTAAAAGTAAGAATCTAGACTGGACGCTGCTTTAGCTTATGTGTAATATATTTAAGTTTCTGCTACACTTTTCATTGTATAGTTTCTTTCTTTAAAAACCTTCTTCTTCTTCATATTTGTACATCCTTACTCTACTTACCTATAGGTAGGTATACCTAGGTGCTTAGTATATTGTAACACAAACACACTGTTAGTTTAGCAATTCTTTTCAATGTTTGTTTTTCAGTTATGTAGCACACGCACAGTGATGTTTAGCACTGATACTAAGAATACCTACATTAAAAGAACATGAAGAAACTCTGTATGTACATGCATAGGAAATAGTTTGGAATCTATTACACACATTACTCAATCTGAATCTTCCTGAAAGGGAACCAGCAAAATCCGACAGTGTAAATACACAAATTCGCATGTCAAAAGTCGAACTATGCTCTCGGGCTTTATATTTTCAGTTGGAACTTTGTGAACTCTGAAATGAACTCAGAAATGAGGAAACGTATTGTATAACAAAAGGAAATGCTTTTATGAAACGATCAATTTTACAGTTTACAAACAAGAAGCATTTTGGAACACGAGGAAGGAGCTACACCCAAGTTTTAAGCTACTTTTTAAAAAACACTTTTGCTAACAAGCAAAAGTGCTGAAGGCTCAAACTCCACGCTGGTTTATGGGAATGCGAATGCTCTAAGCCACAAGTTATACCTTTACGGACGATAACACAAATTATTCATAATGTTGAGTGCCACGAGGATGTTCACGTTCAAATGGAAAGCTATTTGCATTTCACGTGTGTGTTTGCATTACCATTATAGTAACTTTGAGAAGTAGATACATACAAGAAGCATTGCTTATGTAATCTACAGATATATACACATACACATGGGCAGGGTTGAAATATAATGTAGAAAATAATATAATATGTTGAACTGGCTTCCGTTTTCAATTCATCACTTCTATTAGCTAGCTACATGCATTTCAGACATTAAATTCCAGCCTTAAGCTATATTTAGGCAAAGTCAGGTCATGTCTTGCATAGTCCTCTGGAATAAACTTCTGGCATACGAATATTAATGAATGGTATATCTACACTATAAAATTTTCATTGTTCAGATTCCTTTGAAATCATAGTGGCGTAAAAAGGTTTACACCATTTTGTCTCAGTCAGTTCAGTAGCTCTGCTAAACATACAGTAGAAGAAGAAGGAAACCCCGGGTTCGCTAAACCAATATTATTTGTGTTGTTTCCCTGACGGGAAAGTTTCTGGAGCGGAAAAGATTCTTTATTCAATTTCCATTCGCATTTTTAGAGCACGAAAGTAGCTCAAGAGCTCACGAATTTCCTTGATAGTAGTTCTTCTAGCCTTACTGCACTACTACTACAGTATTCTCGTCTGATCATATTTTCATGCAGCCAATTTTCAATGTGGATCACCCTTTGCCGTATCTGGAATGACTCTCACTACAAAATCAAGCGTATTTTTCATCTGTGTCTAGAATGTTAATGCGTGCAAAAGTCTATTCGTCTTCCTCTGGTTCTAGAAAGCAAAGAAAATTCGAATTTCACGGATTCTTGGTATATTCTATTGTCTTTCGCCCATACTGATTCATTCCATCTTCATCATTTATTATAACAAATATTTCCCGATATTACACTTCTTCTATTGTGTCTTCAAAACCGCATAAAATACGCTCATGCTTCTTCATCTCCACAAACGCACATAAAATATTACTCTGTCTGTATGCACACATTCCTCAAGTGATGGGTCGTATATTCCAGCAGCGGGTTCCACTTGAGTAGCAAAAACATTTTGAGTTTTGCACACTAAATTCTACGCTACGCATGGCATGGCTATCTTTTTTATTACAGGCAATACTGCTGCTCTGTGCAATGCTGTAAAAAGTAAAACAACGCACTGTGCGTAACGCAGCGTGCAAAAGCAATCGTTCTTGTATTCTTATTCCACGATATTCCAAAACGTGTCCTTTGCCTTTTGTCGTGAGTACAAATCTCCTCCCTAACCATTGTACAGATAACAACGCTTTTCTCTGCTCAGTCTATACACATAAATACGAACTCCGACCGACACACAATCTTTACAACCGAACAGAACAAGCTGTGGCTGTTCTATCCAATTTATATTTCTCCTACAGAATTAAAGTATAAAGGTATTACTACACTATTTCTATTATACTGTACGCACCACGAACGACACTAGCATTTCATAGCACTGTTACAAAAAGTTTTCTTGCTACGCTTTTGCGATTTGTGCGAGATATCAAGTCACAGCGTGCTACACACTTCGGTAATCGTATGCTATAGTTTAGTAGCTTTTCTTTTCCTCCGTTTCCTTATGCCAATTTTTCTGGAGAGCAAAAAGTAACTTCCTCATAGATTCGATGGTTATCCAAATGCTGGATGGTATGCAGAAACCAATAGTTGGTCCAAGTTGTTACGCATGAAATGCTGGCACGTGTACTTGACTCGTGTATAGAAGAGGTATGTGTATGTTGTTTGGGTGTTGAGAGATGTTATCTATTTGTTGACTGTTGCTCTTCAGCGGACTATCGCACGTATCTCTGTGTACTCTGTTCATGTTTAGTAATAAAATAAATTATAGCCACTCTCCTCTCCGATTCTTATGTATTTTTCATGAAATGGAGTTTTCAAGGGTTGAATTCTTTTGCATGTTCAAAGAGGAGAAAGCAAAAATATGCAAGATCACTATCTAAAGGAACTATTTACTTACTTACACACATGGTTGTTTGTACCATTAGAATCTGAACAACAAAATACACCTAGTAGGTACAAGGGAGGTACGTGCCTAATATTATTAGTATCTGTATGCTTAAGTAAAGATATAGGTATACACGCACTCTTTCTTTCTAGGATATGATTCTAAGTACACACTGACGTTGTTCGTTGACTAAATGTATAATGCAAAAGCTCAGGGAGCCGTTTTTCTTCTAACCAGGTTTGGTTAAGGAATATATTTACATTTTGCTCTGTAGAAATTATTGTTCCTAGTGGAGTACGTAAGAACGTGTAGTAGTAGTACAGGTATATACACCTGAATGAATCTTGTTCCTGACTCTGCGTTTCGTTTGCAGATATCTTATAACTCTTTCACGTGCAGTTCTAACAGAATCAATATCAATGCTAATTCACTCTGTTGAAGATCGTTCTAACTGTGTTTTTAATTTGTTATTAGGGAGATGTGTATAGCCATAGAATAGCCCACTGACTGATTTGCCTGTTAAATATAAAAATCTCTTGCTGCTTCTCTGTATTAGTCAAACCGTAGGACTCCAACTTAAAACAAAGCACATAGGTAGGTAACACTACTATGTAGTACTTTGTGTTAGAAAGCTGTAACAATAACAAATGTGCAGAATTTCCGATACAATCTTTACAGCTTCAATTCTTGACTTGTGTCAAACCACGTTTGTGCCAGTATTTCCATTCCCATATCCTTGATAGCATCTATAAATATATACGAACACGGATGTTACAATTTCGTGCTTGTGCAGTCATCATATAATTTTCCTCCCGTGTTATTTCTCCTCTTACACAAAATTACTAGGTACTCTGGCGATGGCGGAATGGAACATGTTAATAAATGCTACCACTTCAACTTCATTCTACTTTCATTCTTAGAGCACTTATAATAATGCACACCCTTTAACTTCTCTTAATTTCAGAGCAACTGTGCAAGCCAACTTTTAGATATACATAATATACAACACTAAAGGCACTAGCAACTTTATGATATTCATATTCTCATGCTGTAGTCCTCAAATAATAATCTAATAAGCTCATAACGAAAGGGAAGTGGTCCATTCAACGACTAAGACAAATTCCTCTTTCTTAATACACTCAGCTTAACTATACGAGACATAGGAAGAAAAAGAATGCATGTGCGATGAAATAAATGTGGAACAGTTTTCAACTCGACTGGAGCTCTCACTCAACGCACAAGTTTGGAGACTTATTATACGTTAAGTGTGTACGTTATTGTTCTATTGCGTACCATACGTTATACTAGCAAAGTACATGTAATGCCAACATCTGTTCACTTATCTCTACAGAATCACTTGGTACTTGCTAGACAAGAAGAAACCTACTTTTATTAGTAGTATGTAATATCCACCCCAAGTTTTTAAACGAACAATTTCATTGCTCCTATCACTCACTGCTAATGTCTTATGTTATTACATGAGTGTTTCTCTATGTACTTTTCTTCTACACTTAAATATTGTAGGTATTACTACAATTGTCTCGTCCTCGTAAGAAAAAACATAATAACAACCAAACTGATGTACATAGCTTGCATTTAGGACCAAGAAAATGCAGTTTACACATGAAGTATCCTAGCTGTTAAGAGAGGCGAATGTATCTGCACATGGTAGAATATTAACAATATGCACTATGCATGCAAATATTTCAACAGACCAATATGACAACAATAAATGAGCTCATAAAAGTTATTTGACTCTTAATGTTACAATTTCTCTATGTGAGTTTCTTATACGTAGGTAACAGGAACACCTTACGGCTCCATATTATTTCCCTGCGTGCATTTTCCTACTTAATCCCTAAAGGCATTTACTGAAACGTACATAACATACATACTAGCTAGAACAATTTTCTCTTTCGACAATTATGGAATCACTTCAACAAAGTACATACATACTACATACATATCTCTTTTGCATTCAAACATTCATCTTATGAATATGTAAAGTTCTTGTGGAGCATAATATACATAGGAAACATTTGATTCTATTTAACTACTACTAGTGGGCTATGATTTACGAAGGGAACTTGAGACTACTACAACCATCCAATTCCTTCAATAAGCATTCTTTAGTTTCCCGGATGCACTTTACATAATATTTCAATAGTCGAAGAATTTAGTGAGGCAGATATAGCCTTAAAGACTTTAAAATGTAATAGTTATTATTATTACTACCCTTAGCGGAATACCAACATATTATGCAATTTTTGCGAAAATCTGTGTCTGATGAGATAATAAGGAAGTGAACTACGCTTTTCGGTTTTTCTCTGGCACAATTCCGAAAGGGCCACCACCACTCTATTAGGTGAAGTACGGATATGTTGTAAAGTAAATTATATCGCGAAAGGTTTGCATGCAAATAATATTATGTGACCCATAACGTTGTAGTATGAATATAAAAGTAGTAATAAGTGACATGATGAAGCCTGGTTTGAATGTAGTATGTCTAAGAATAGAGTATATGAATGTATGTAATGTACATAGCCATGTGCATAACACAACAACATAGTAAAATAGTAACATGGACAGTGTATAAGGGACTGGGAATTATATATGTAAAAGTTTGCTAGTGTTTGGCTTACCCATTGGTTCCAGGAGTTGGAGCGACGTGGTTATTGATCCTTCTGGAGAGTCGACGTTCCGTCTTGATTCGTTGAAACTCCTTCACCATGCTATACCTACGTTGGAGAAGTTAGCATGAGGACAGGAAAATAAGGGTGGCAACGACAAGGCAATCCAGTTCATATTTCCATGGATGAATAGATGTATAGTTTAGGAGTTAGTTAGAGTTGCAGGCAGCGATGTGGTGTTCGTTGGACGACCAGCAGAGAGACCCGAACAAAATACGGAGTAGAGGTTCATTCAGAGTTGAGTTCAGTCGTTGTCGTCAAGACAGGCAGCCAGTCAGCAAAGTGAGGGGAAAACAGACAAAAGAAAAGTTCTCGTTAGACACCAAAGAATGAAAAGAGACACTTACACTTACTAGGCACTTCAATAAGTATACACATGACGCTGTTACAAGATACCTAAATAATACTGAACTACATATACATTAGAATATTTATGAAAGTCTGGTACATTAGACTGTGTGGAAGACGACCAAGTATTTCACTTAAACTGTGGAGTTTAAGTAGGTAGGTTTAAGTTAGGTATGGATGGTTTGAACAATAAGTATATAGCCAGTGTGTTTTAAGTACAGTTTAAAGACTGTATGTCTATATCATGCATACATGTACTTTATGTGTGCATCGCACTCAATGTTCTTCAGCATTTTCCATTTTCATTTTATATTCAATCTTGTTAACAGTTGAATACTGTATAAGCTTTGGTAGTTGCTCGAGTTCATACTAAGACTCAAAGTCCCAACAGAACGTTCACATCAATTCAACTCAAAAATCAGAATCTGTCTCAATTCTCTCAACGTTTCTCTCCATCTTTCCTCTTTCCCTAGATCTCTGTTATGTTCCATTCCTTTTACATTTACACCCAAAAGATTCTGACTATATTATGTTAGTCGATGTACATAGTATAAGTATACTAGCTCATTTTTGCTGTATTGTGTCGTAAAAACCGACATGCTTCTTTGAATAATCCAACAAGCAGTATAGCATCAGCATCAGCACCCAGTCTTTCATTACATTACAACCCATTTTTTATGTAGTATAAAGTTATAATTCGATTTCAACTCGTTTACCACTTTTTTTATAGTTTACTCCTCCCGTGCCGTCTCGTCTAACACTTTTTCTACAATTTGGCCTGACAAAGGGTGACAGACAGTGTAGACCAGAGGTATACAGCTTGGGAAATCCTTAACTCAACTCAATTCTCGATTTGGTTCACCTTTTGTCCTGTCAATTGCGTTAAATTGAATGTAATTTTAATTGAATTCGGAGGAATAAAAAGGAATGCAGAGAGTGCAGCCCAAATTTCAATTCTATTCATTCCAATTTAAAGGTGAATAATGCGTTCATTCCTTCTTTCGTTTCAGAGTTTTTTTTGCTGTGACGAGAAGACAGACAGGTAGCAGTGCTCATGTTGAATGTTACGTAAACAAGGACTGAAGGTAAGATCCCAACACGTAAACTACGTAAGAAAGAAAAACGTGACATGAGACATGAGAGAGTATAACTGCGTAACATGACATCCTTTTTATACATTTCACAGGCTATACGAACGAGGGTTCTTGTTTCTTTTAATTTATTTATAATTGAACTTTTGCCTTCAAACGTCAAGTTTTGTTTTAGTCTTCCGTCTCACCTTGTCCTTTAAAGCTTTCGTGCCACGGCAATCCCATGAAACGCAAACATAGCACTTCTCCTCCTCTCTGTACGAGTACATTTTTTGCACAATTATACAAGCTTAATGTTATAGCCCTCTTTTTGAGTGAGTAGCTTTCAAAGCTTGGGATTAAACTTTGAGAAGAATAGAGACTCACATTTTCATACAAAGCTTTATTTACTACGAGTCTACAAGAAGCTACAATACAAAGAATGACTATTATTCATTACAAAAGCCGACTTAGGTACATAATCTAATGAATTTTTTATGTACATACAAGGAGAAAGAAAGAATGCACTCTGATTTAAAACATTCTTCAAAGTAATCCTAAAAGTAATTCAAAAAACTCTTGAATTCAGTAGTTACTTAGTACACATACACCTTGCAATGTAGTTGTAGTGCAGCATAGAACTGTGCAATGGTCAGAAACAAAAAAGACAGTAGAGTCGACAGATAAACCTGCAAAACATTTGTTCGTTCATTCATTCAGTTGATTCGTTTCTTTCTTACTGAAGACATCTGAATAATTTAACAATACCCTCTTTGGATATGACTTCTTGAATTATGCGTAAAAACTTTAATCCCTTAAGACACACTACTAGTACTTGAGTCATATATTCATCTTAGCACAGTTATTTCAAAGTGTAAAAAGTACAAAAAAGTACGCAACAACAAGAATGGAGAATATTTCCAGCGTCCAATTTAGGAATTGTGCACTTTTGACGTGACGCCTTGAAAGGTCACTAGACTTTACTTTTAGCACTGTAATATCTGCTGAGAGTAGAAAGCTCCACTCTAACGCAATTGAATTTGAGATTGCAATATTCATTCTCCTTGTTTGAGAATGTTGTAACGCTCTCCACAGTATAAAAAGGACGTCTCTTCTTCCTCTCTCGCAAACACATGACATAAAAACTGCACAACAGCCCAGCACCAGCACACACAGGAAAGAAAGAAAGAAAAGATGTTGGTTCACTTGTATATGACAACATTGAATTTCATAAAAAGTGTATACAGGCTGCTCATTTCATTCTCTATACAGAATACTGTCCAACAACATGTGATAGTTATTGTGAGCTGTTTTATACTACAGCTGGATTGGATATCTTTATTGTATACTGCCCACGGCTAAAAAACAAGGAATCTTACTCAGTGTGTCTGTAGGTAGAGAGGTATTGCATTACTAAGGTCTCCTTTTTACCACACAAAACACAATGACTCAATCATTTCATAAAAAGGTCAGTATACGACCATTTGATATAAAAGAAGACCAAAGCAAGCGATGGTGCATGTTGCCATTGCATTGTGCTGATCGAATTCATAAAACTTGAATAATAGCAAAATGTTGCAACAGTAAGTATAGCAATGTCATTTGCATGCACGATAAACTCAAACAAACTAAGGAAAACTCCTAAATAAAAGTAGTTGCAATTACATTATTATATTGCCTTATTATGTTGTTTGTGGCTAACAATTGCATGCAACCCAGCTTTTTTTA
Organism: Pogonognathellus longicornis; assembly: GCA_034694085.1. Taxonomy (NCBI): domain Eukaryota; kingdom Metazoa; phylum Arthropoda; class Collembola; order Entomobryomorpha; family Tomoceridae; genus Pogonognathellus; species Pogonognathellus longicornis. Next base: position 47,793 of record JAQFYB010000513.1, read on the forward strand.
CTGGACTCTAATAGAATCCACAGTTTCTAATAAAAAACAATCGTTTTGCAATGTTCTAGTTAACTACTAGGTATATTTGCAACATACAAAGGAAATTTTGACATAAATGCAATCGATACCTCTTTGCAAAAATTTCATATAAATAAAACAAATGAAGAGAATGATGATGATTTAATAGCACACGCACAATCAGAAGGAATAAAAAAGGAATGCCTAAGACTAATTGAATTAATTAGTTTGTAGGAGTTTTGCAATCCTTGGCAAGCTTTTTGACCAGTTCAGCATGTTACCATTACCATCTTGCATGGGTCACGCAAAAACAGGGTAATTTTCTTATAGTTAAAATCAATACAGATATATTTAGAGGGAAAATCGATATTATTGTCAACAACAACTTTTGTGAGTATAAATAGGTGGGACTGGGAGTGACAGAAAAACAAAAGGACGGTATAAAAGCAGTTTAAAGGAAAAGGAAGGAATGGTTCCGTCGGAGTGAGCCTTCATTCGCCAATTGAATTAAATTCTGTGCAAGATAAACTGATGCGAAAAGTCAAGAAGAAAATCATGTACTTCAGTGGAATACAAGAAATGATAGGGTCATAATGTCACAATCCTAAAAAGGCGACACAGACACGTATACACACAGACTACTATGAACTGTGTACTATAGACCCTTACAATAACTTGAGGCCGACTTTTCTTCATACAACAATGCGACTTGAGATAGAATGCTTTTGCTAGTGGAAAGAAGCCAAACAACCAATTCTTTTCATTTCCTCTTGAGTCTTGGTTTTCATCTCAAGGAAGCCAACTCGATGACACTACTACAAAGATCGGAGTATACACACAACACACAAACTCTTCTTCCGCATGTCCCGATGGTTACTACAAAGGAAGGAAAGACAACAAGAACAAAGGCAACAAAGTCTGGAGTTTATACAATCTCCTAAAGTCACCCAGAGAAATTACTTATACGGAGAGAATGGTTCGTAAACAGATAAAAATCGTTTACTTCGTTTCCTGTTCCTTTCCTTGGCACCCGATATTACACTCCAGGCCTACAGATACGAGGATCTATGTACATCCATGGATTCCATAATCAGAAAACGTTTTTGCACATAGAAAGAAGCCAGTAAAGTCAAAACGCAAGTGAACACATACAAAAATCACAATTGACAAAGTCCATGGAGGGTTCTAGTAGTAGGAGCTGGAGCTAGTAGAGCCAAAAGCAATAATAACAGCACAATACCAAAAACCGAAGCCGCAAAAAGACTGCCACGGAGACATTTGCAGGCAATACGAAACTCAAAGTATGTACAAATGAAATTCTTTGTATTCTGAGCACGGAGAAGAGAGAATTTGGACAAGTCAAATCGTGTCATGTTGACATCGGCTGGCAGAACGTCTAAAATATCGAGTTTCAGTTTCATCGTAGCCTGCCTGACCTGCTGAAGGCGATAGATATATTTTATTGTCATCCAATCCTTCTCACGGGGCTTCCCAATTGTATTGCATTACATTGTCTACAAAACATTTTGTTTTACTACTTTTTTACAGAAACATACATAGATCAGTCTAGATTGAATACAAATCAACTGTCCACATAACCATAGTCGATCATTGTCAATTTTTTATTTGTAGAATTCAATTTATATTTACTGTCCTATATAAAACAATTCCCTCAGCCAAGCGCAACTCTATTTCTATTGCATCAACTTAGTTTCTTTACTTTTCACAAATAGTTTGGTGACTACATGAATGACATACTAGTTACTGAAACGGATATCGCAATACAATTATATAATTTGCATTATGCGGAGGTCACATAGTATTGGAGCGAGAGAAGTATTTATTGTGTTATTGTGTATGTAAGAATTCGTACCAAATAGATTGATTGATAATTAAATAACTTCCTAATTCATGAAACGATAGATAAATTATTACATGCTCTGTCGGCATAATGTACCCTGGTAGTAAATAACAGTACTAGGAATCGTTTCTTCCGGTTTAAATTTTATGGAGAACCGGTCATATCATTTGTTACCGTTTTCTTTAGTAAAAGTTGCAAAACTTTATTGTATATTATACTAGTACTAAATTATGAATCAAACTCAATTATTTTAGAAGACAGAATCTACAATTTGTTATACCAAAGCAAAAAGCAAAGTATACAATTTAAAAGTGAGCGTTTTTGCACCCAAATCATCCCAAATACCGACACCCGACTACAGTAGTATAACTAGCCAAGCCATTCATTTTTAAATCCCTACAGGCAAGGTGAAATCGAGCTTGAAAATTATTACGGCAAACATTGCATACTAAAATGTGAAGGTATTATGGCTGGCAAGCTTCTGAAGAGTTTGAGTGAGCATTAACTTCACAATTCATTACATCCACATCAACTCAAACATCAGTTGGGTTGACTTTGGTTGACCTGGAGCACAGCCACACACAGAGAACTGTCCATCGATTCATTTTGAAAGCAATCAACCCTTGCAAAGCTACTGGTTATGTATTATTTGTATGACTATACCCTTTCTCTAAGAATAATAGCTGTGTATATACAAGTATGTATAGCATAAACGATAAATTGCACAGCAAATACTTGAGATACGGTTGTACAATAAGTAAAAGCTCATAAGAAATCCCTTGGATAAAATGCATACACAGATACATACAAAGCCTATACAAGTAACAATGTGATTGCATTTTTATTGCTTTGTCACACAAGCAAGTACCTCTTACAATTCTCTATGGATAAACATAAAGGGCTGTATTTGTATTGTATCACCAAATAACATTACTAAGTATTCCCATCAATGTATATAGATGTGCTGCATAACATGTTATACGATTTAGTAGTAAAAGTAAGGTATGTAGCAGTTTAGTAAGGTGTTGTTATATATTATACAGCAAGGTAAACTTGCCATACTGGTTGGAATTTAATGTTTGTATATTTTTGGCCAACAACAGCAATAACGAACGAAGAATGTGGCAGTATTGCTAGTGCCTAGTGCACAGTGTTGTTGTACTGCTGTAACATTTGTAACTGTAACAAGTAATACGTCTCTTTAAGTAAGAATAACTGTAACTTTCGTTTTTCTTCGCAAAACTACAACCATATTACTAAATGTATTAGTATCACATACATTAGTAGTATAGAGCATATTATTATTAGTACCTCTGCGAAAATCATTCGCATATATTTTATTATATCTGTAAAAAGTATATTGATATGTACAACGAAATTATGATTGTATTCTTTTGTACATAGAAGAAATAGTAGCTCTGATGTTACTGAGACATACGAAAGGTTTATATTAGGAAGAAGTGAATGTGAGTAATCTAACTGTAATGATAATATTGCTTTTTATGAGGTTAATGTAAGGGTATACACGTAATTACATGCAAAAACGCCTTATTGGGTGAAATAAACTGTAATTAAGAATCATACATATTTTATGCCTTGTTCTTTTCTCTTGTTGCGTCTGTATCTGTATAATACACACATCTATTTACTACACTAGGTATTGTATTGGAGTTGGAGATGAAGAATATAATAATAATACAGTAGATATAGAGAAGACAAGATAATATCTGTATTTTTCACGTGTAGTTTATTCGCCAACACTGACAGTTGGGATATGATATAAACTCAAATAATAATTTGATGCCTTACATAGAGAAGTAGTTATTTAGATACACGTTTTATGCATGAGATGTACTATTAGCAATGCAAAGGCGAAATAAAAGCAATATGTTATCATTATCCAATAGTGAGTAGTGTAAAGCTTTCATATGCCCACGTAATATATGTACTAGGTTTTCTACTGTAA
>JAQFYB010000514.1:0-51624 GCA_034694085.1 Pogonognathellus longicornis
ATGGCAGATAATGTTTAACATTACGATATCTATTTTTAAGATCTCTACCAATATTACAAATGCATTTATTTAGGTACCTAAACTAACCTACCTACATTTTTATCTTTAAGAGAATCTCATTCATTATACTCGTACTCTCTAATTGCGGTTCAAAAGTTCTTCAATTAAGGATAAGTTTTTCATACATGTGTGTACATTTACAAGTACCTAATTAAAATTTATTTGTGTTTTTGCAGTCGCCAAGTCTACAACAACAAAAGTGATCGACAATGGAGGAGTCCGCGTTCCGCCGACTCTTCCATCAGATTCGCGGCAGAAGGTAGCAATCCGGAATCGTTCGTTCATTCTACACTGTCCGATTGAATTGGACGCATCTTTGGATGTGAAAAATTTTGACCGATGGTGGATGAAAGACGGGTCGAAACTGGACCTTCAAGACCATCAATCCCAAAACCCCAATAGCAACCACTACAGCAATCATGGAGAACAACCTAATTCATCTCGGATTTGGCTGGATGATGAAGGAGATCTGCATTTCGAAAAGATTGTTCATAAACTGAGCGGGAGTCCTCTCGCCGACCCCAATCGACACAGAAATTACTCCGACGAAGGTGACTACAGATGCGTTGTCAAATCACCGACGGGCGTCGTCTTGAGTCCTCTTGTCACTCTTTCTGTGGCAGGTGAGTAAAGTCGGCAAAGTTTCTTAAAAGTCTATTTATACTCCCAGCAGAGCAAAGGCATTCAGCATCTTTAACTTTGCAATGCACTACAAGCATTACATCACATACTTCGAGTTCGAGTTCGAGAGAGAAAGAATGAAAGAAACAGAGACAGCAAGAGCAAAGCAAGTTAAAGAACCAGAGAGGGTTTTGCATTTCATACTACAAAAAAACATCACGCTTAGCTAACAATTTACACTCATGCCCACATACTACATACAAACGTATAAATACAACATGGAAGAAGTGTGTGTGTGTGTGTGAGTGAAAAGATTGTTGTGTATGTTTATAAACTTGAGTTTTTGACTGTGTGAGAGTGAGTTTACGCATAAAGCCAACTGAAAGGACTCTCTGATGAGCACTCTGCCTTCACTTTTCCTCATTCTTGTCTTTTTTCTGTAGTCCCAGTCTATGCGACACTATGAATGGAATTTTTTACAAATATTTTTATTATGGTCCTTGTTTACTTAGGTGGTTGAGTAGTGCTACGAGTTTTTTCCCATGTTTTTCGACTTGGGTGCATGCACGTGCCATACAAAACCGAAATGAAACTAACCCAAACCAACTATGAGTGTGTGCATAAGCAATAGATACTTCTTCAGATAAACCAAACCAAGTCAGTTAGTAAGAAGGAGCTTTGGGAAAAGAAACTCAACTCTTTTAGAAATAAAACTTTTCTAGTTTTTCAATACGTACATTTATCTCTGTGTACTCATATACAATGTAAGTAGACACACATGAGTGTGTAAGCAATATAGATAGACACTACACAAACACACACACACTCACTAAGGAAATAAAAAATAGGAGTGCGACACACACATACATATAAATATACTACACAGTCTCTACGGAGAAAAACTTTGAAGAGGAAAGTCAAAGCTACATTAAATTCATACATTCACTCACACACAAACACATATTTATTTTTGCTGCGGCAATAACACTCTTACATTTACTACTGTGTATGTGTATGTACAGAAAATAAGTCAGTCAGTTCAAAATCAAGGAGAAAGCTCACATACCTTCTGCGTACATGTAATCTAAAACTCATATTGTATGCATATATCTAGCAACACTATTAACATTATATGCCTGTATACAAAAAATGTCCAATTTAACTCAGGTATTTAAGTATTGCGTGTTTACAGTATCTGTATAAATCTGTTCGTAGTACCTTACCTTACACACATAGTACAGCGTATATATAAATATTGTGTTTTTAAAGTAATACACCTGCCAATAACGAGGATTGAGAGTTTGGCTGTATATTACATACACAGAGAGATACAAAGTGGTTTAAGTACAAATTCTGTAATGCCAATGCCATCAAGAAGTCATGTCGAACTTGACTAGAGGAAAGGGAAGAAAATAGTTTTTTTTGAGAATTCAACTAAAAGTTTTAAACAAATGTAAGTATTGGGCATGGTAAGAGTTAGGCACTTGAGTAACTGCATTGTTAAGGCACACTGCACCATTAGTGTGACTATTACAAAAGATAAAGAAGAAAGATACACACACTCACGCACATTCATGATACAACATACTCCTAACTAATACGATTGAAAACCTGGAAAAGAGCGTAAAAAGCAAAGGGAAAGAAAACAAACTCCCCGTTTGTTACGTACTAGGAGTGTATATATATGAGCCAAAACTAACTAGTAACAGTAACTACTAAATAAAGAAAAATCCAAGCGTCCATAAATAGTTAAAACGCATTGTGTTCTTCCACTCTCCTGCCACTAGTGTATTCTCCCGTGTATGTAATGTATGTATTCGAAGACAGACTGAAAAGACGTACGTTTCTGCGTACTATTTGTCGATTCTTGTTCTTGGTCTTTTTCCCTTCTTGGTTGCATTACTTACTCTTCGTCTCTCACATGTTCTGTTATTATTCTGTACACCGCGTCTTTGCCGAATTTCGTCTATTTGCTGTATCTTTTCCATTCATTAAACGTTAAAGTTTACTTTATGTAGTAGCTTGTACATTTAGTTTTACTTCACGCACAGCGAGTGAGGCACACTACGCTTAAAATATATGTGCGTAGTTTTTAAGCTCATTAATACGAATGGAAAGGGGAAAAACTGAAAGAGAGATGAGAGTGGAATCTCTGCCACTTCTACTTGTAACTAAAATACAGTACAAGACAGAAAGAGAGAGAGAGAGATTGGTTAAAACTACGGAAGGAAGAAGTTTGAAAGCAGTACATTGTATTTAACAAGAGGAACGTGCTACACATTAAAAACGCTCTATACGCACACATACAGAGAATATTTGAGTAAGCCGAAGAGATTTCCTTGTTGGAAAAGAAGTGGAGAGCTTAGTTAGTTAGTTTTAGTTAGGAGGAGCAATATTTTAAGCCCAAGCTCAAGATATCGTCTGCCTTATCGCACAGCTTTTAAAAGGCTCTTTTTTGTCATTGCAAAAAAATCTTCTACTATTACAGCTACTGCCACTAATACACCACTTATACACACGCACACTATTCTAATCCTTCCTAGTACACTTATACATATACAATATATCTCGTCTTGCGGTCTAAGTAAATATACCGGATTTTGCTCTGATAACTTTATCTATACTTATTAGTACATTATAAACTCAATGTATTATATACAGGGGAAAAATGCATGCATGTGTTGAGTATACAAGTACCTACAAATATAATACGATATTTACAGAACCTTTAAAGTAAAGTAGGTACTACAAATTGTATTAGTTTGAACATAGAGATGCAAACACACACGTTTATAAATCGATTAGTCTTTCGTTTGCACGGTTGTGTGTCTTGCGTTGGTTTTTTTAATATAGCGTTTGTTAAAACTAATTGACTCTCTCATGAAAGACTTCGGTTTGACTGTGAGGCTGGAGCTACTACCACGACTACGAGACTCGTAGTTGTATATACGACGTGGAGAGACATGTGTCAAGAATTGAAAAGGCAACCGGACTCTTTAGTTCAGTGCTCTTATGGTTTCGTTAAATTGTAGTGTGTACTACTTGGAGTTTAGAGTTGAGTATTACTAGAATACAAGTTAGCACTACTAGCAGCTTTAATGCCAGCATCCGGCAAAACACTTTTCAACTTCTCTCACTCTATGAGCTGAGAGGGAGCTTATCAGTTCACTTCAATGCTAAATGATTGGGATTTGCCTGATTCTCTCATCATGAGTCATGACTCATGACTACTATTACTAAGACACCAAACCAAACCACCGCACTAGAGTGTCAGTCGAGCGATAGCGATGCGATCTATTTTTGCATGATATTGAATCTTCTTTTTTGCATAATGTGTATTTAGACACTATAGCTACATATTCTGCGTAGTTACAGAAACATTTACATTTACAATTGTGCATAGTCTCATCACACTATCCAATCTACCTTCTAACTATAACTAGCTATATGGAATAATAAAATATTATGTACTTTGGTACCTTCAGTTATACATGTATTATTCTAAAGGTAGGCACATGCAGTATAATCTTATTTTCGTTTTACATGGATGATATTGTAGGTAGGTGCTTTATACTTGCTCTTGCAAAACGCGTGGAGATATAGCTATTTACCATAAATGTGATTCATAATGTATTAAACAACTATTTTGTAATGTGTAACTCCTTAGAATCTATCTATCTATACTATAGCTATGTAGATATTTTTTACTTGTATAGTTTATTAATGCCTGTAGAGCTATAAATAAGGGTTGTTCCAGTATTTTATTACACTGAAGTATAATATTATAGTGTAGGTATACAGAATCTGTAGTACGTAAGGTGAAACATCAAATATACTATGTATTAGTTTGTAAAGAGACAGAGTCGTGAATTAATCATTGGCAAAACATTCTGTGTGAGTGAAGTGACTGCGTTTAAAGTGTATTCTGGCACTATGGAGTACTAGTTCTGTGTATATTGTATCTGTGAATGTCTCATGAAAATCAAAGAGTAGCTTGAGCTACCTCTCCTATTTAGATGGACGTGTAGATAAAGACACTACAAATGCATGAAGTTGCTTTGCATATTATGGAGCAAGTGCAGTACACCTCGAATCTATGTGACAGGTACCTATGTGAAATAATATTAATAAGTGTATTGTGTGCGGGAAGGTAAGGCAAGCAGGGAAGTATAAATGGATTTATACATGTATATAAATTGTAAGGCAAAAATATAAAAGTTTGCATTAACCAGCAGTCAGTCAGTCAAAGTCAATGGATTTCGTTTAGTAGTAATCTTATCTATAAATACTGTCCAGATTGAAGAGATCCATTGCATTTCTTGTATGAATTCCTCACTTCACGCACAATCACAAACTGAGAACGTCACACCCATTCCAGTCTCTCTCTCTCTGTATATATCTCAATTTTTTTTAAACTGAAATGTTCAATGTTCAGTTCCACGAATGTAATATAAACTCTACAGAATGAGATGAACATTTTTGTACTTATGTATACTGAGATTGAGACGGAGACTTTGAGAAGAGCAAAGCAAAGTAAAGCAAAATGAAATGAAACGTCGTCCGTTTGAAATTCTTTTGCAAATGCGGATGTTAAGGAGGATCTAAAGGATTTAATGTTATGATAGTATCGAGTGTAGCATCACATCCTTCCATCCCGTCTTGCTAAGCATCACATTTGGAAAGTCTTTAAGTGCTTTATATATAATGGCAATAAGACAAAAGGCAATTATCTGATGAGACTTATAAATAACATGAAATTCCTCAGTGTTGTATTTGTATTTCCACCCGTACATTCATACAGAAGAATTCTATATTGCAGTGGTGGTTACAAGGTATGCGAAAAATGAAAATGTTTTAATGCTTACTCATTTTACAAAGTTATGTGATGCTCCAACAGTATTTCCACTATGTGTTATTATTACTGGTGTCAGTGTCACATAGACAAAGAAATTTTAATTATTTTAGACACAGTAATACTCAAATACATAAAAAGTAAGCAGAAAATGTACCCCTTAGTTTTTTATCGTGGTTTTGCATAAAATACCTACCTTGGTGTATGTATTTAACATTTATGCAGAGTATGTACCTATGCATACATAGTTAAGCATGTGTGTATTTGTTTAATACATATAAAGAAATTATAGGGAATTGGAAATAAATATATAATATGCGCTGTTTATTCTGATGGATGGATTATGTACAGGATTGAGTCAGTACTGTGAGCCTGTGAATGACAGGAATTGATTTTTCGACTGAGAGTTTCACGAGTACTCACTCTTGTGCCACATCAATCAGTTAAGTTGCTAAAGTAAAACTAATAAAGCACCTTCGGGTTTTGCGGTGGGGATTTCCCATGAATTCCACGGAGTTTCCATCATCGGACTGTAACGTGATACCTACTCCATTTCAATTTTCTGTCTCTTTACTCTTTGCCCCAGAAAGTTAGCGTGTGAATTGTGAAAGGGAAAAGCGTGTAGACTTTATAAGTAGACAGTGTGAGCATGGAATAAAGGAAATGAGTTTTGGTAGTGGTAAATATTGTAGAATGTTTGCAATACTACAGTGGAGTGGAGGATGTAAGTCGGGAATGTCCTTGGATTGAATGATGAAAAGTATGCAAGGATTGTTACTAGTTATTTTTCGAGTCGGCACGTGTCTTTTTTGCTTTGTGTGGCAGTAATTGTAGGTAGGTTGGTTTTGGTTGTAGGTAATGTATGATTTTATGTAGGTGTATGTGCATCTTGTTATATTGCCATTTCCTTTTCTGATGTCTTATCAATCACACCATGCTGATTAGCATCATAGATCTTAGTCCCTAATTGGCTATATTATGAAAGAGGTTAGTGTGTTTAAATTTAAACAACATTGCGTGCTCATTTTTTTATTCTCTATTACTTAATCTTCTTTATTCGCAAAGAGGGCGGATAAAGGTGTAGGTATAACTTGTATAGTGTTACTTAAACATTCAGCCCATAACTACACCTGAAGAAATTACTTGTTAATCTGTTATTTTATGAATAAATAAAATAAGTTTTCCTTAAGTTTTTACTACCTTAATTCAAGATAAATGGATTCCTAACACTCAAATAGATCACATGAGTTTTTTTCAATTTTCTAATAATTTTTACATTCAACAGCCAACAAAATTCCAACATTGTACTGCAAGTATGACTTTTACTTTAAAAACTAGGTCCTTCCTATGTGATCGAAATTGAAAAGGCATTGTCAATAGGAACTTTTACACACACCTAAAAAGTTTTTTTTCTATATATGTATTAGTAAAGCTCAGAGATTTCCATTGAGAGAAAATGTAACTTGAATCGTGTTATTGTTCCTATGCCTAGTGTATGTACTTACACTGAACTCACCTACTGATTCAACTCAAACTAATTCAATTTTAGTGTTTGAATGCATTCTGTACACACAGATGATTTTTGTGTTGCTGTGTGTGAATGAAATGATTTCGATGCGTTGTTATTTTGAGTGAGTTGAGTGAGTGAGTGAAACTATAATGAACTGCGTAGTTGTATCGTATCGTAAACAATATATCGTGTGCATTTAGAATATACATGTAGCACATAGCATAATGTAGAGTAATAGTAGTAGGTAGTTGTAAAGTAGCTTTGGTTTGCAATGTTTATAGTAACCCTGTCCTACTGCAGGCTGCTAACATGTATTTGTCGACTTCATTCATTGAGTTCATTCATATTTCGTCTTCCTGTTGTGCGTTTCTCTAAGTTCTGTTGTGTTGTGTTATGTTCTCTGTGCTCTCTGTTCTATTTCACTCGTATTCTTTTACGCTCTGCATACGTCAAGACAAAAGAGCTACAAATGAAATGTATTTGTACACACACACATAAAACACATTGTTGTTTGACTTGGAATGTAAAATGTAACATTATAACAGTACAACACACACGTAGAGAGTCCCGGATCATATGATGATGACTAGTATGAAACTGCAATACTAAATATAAGTACCTCCTGTACAAAGCATTATATACCTAAGGATATAGTACCTCTGTGTAGTTTGAAAAATACATAAAAGAACGTGTTTATACGGATTTATAATAGCGAAAGAATAGAGAGAGAAGAGTATTTCACCAACAAAATATATACACACAACAATTCAAACGGAAAAGGAATGGCTAGAGCGCTGTTTCTACACAGAGAGAGCCAGAGAGAGAGAGAGAAGGAGAAAAAGGCTTGCGAGTCAAGTGAAGTGAATTGATGCGAAGTCGAGGGAGCTCATACGTCAAGTCACTCAAACATCAACACTTACATAATAATAATCATTCTAGGCACAATCAGTTTAGTCTGCATGGTAGTTTCAAACCTTGTGAAATACAATAGAGCTCGACTCCCACGTAGCATTTCACTTTAAACTTAAACCTCACTTTATACACAAACACAATGTAAATGCACTAGACAGAATTACAAGTCATAGACTCATGCTATACAGCAACAAACATTTTATGATTGTACCTACATACACTACGACTCAACTCAACCAACTTTTAAAACTTATATACAAGTATATTGCTACACGCATCGCGTAGTTTCATACACAACACAATACAATACATCATAGTTTGGCATTACATACACAAATTATAGGTACATACATTGTGTGTTATGTCTGTGTGTATAGCACACACATTTTAACTACACATACCTATAAAGAAAAAGAGAGGAAAAAGGCAAGGCACATAATGCATAGTTTGTAATTCTTTCTGCATTATACTTTTTCTGTATAACTTTTGTTGGATTCAATTGAAAAGAGTCGGCTCATACTTTTCCACTACAAATACATGCACAATACACAGACATTACATTACCTACACACTACATTACACAAGTTATGTAACATAGGAAATCATCATAGTATCAGATGCAGTTGCTTTATTGTCTGCTACTATTAGTAAGACCAAAAACATTTCATTTTACCTTAATATTATTATGATTCTCTTCATCCGGTTTTTTTATAAATATTGTTGCTGATTGCTCGAGAAGGATGTATATATGATTTTTATCAGTTTTATTTTCATTATTACTATCCTCCTACTCCCACTCCTCGGGGTTTTCATTACAATTACAGCAAGGCAATCGACATACCTACATGCTCCTACACTAACATTATACATAGTAGTACATATAACTAATGCACATTCTGCAATAATACTTAATACCATTACATTATTAACAGTACCTACGTATGGACATTACTTACTAACAATTCCATAGCCATACTCTATGCATACTGCTACTTACACAATAATAATAATAATAATAATCTCCCTCTTGTATGTCTCCCCAGTCTCTGTCCAATATAAAATAAAAATTACAATGAAATTGTGTGTAATGTAATGTACGATGTGTGTGTGTTATCATTAGTTACTAATAACTTTGTATACGTTAGGTATAGAATGTACCTACTGTCTGTGTGTATTATTTTGTATTAGGGATTAGGGAGTAGTGTACTCATCATCATATACTCAAACTCACCATGCATTTAAGGATTTCACAGCAGCAGACTCCAGGTCTCCTACCTATAATACGCTACTATGACTTGTCTGCACACATTACATGTTTTAGTGCTCTCTGTGATGACACTATCTACAACTCCTGCCCTGCCTCCACTCCACTTCCACTACTGCTGTGTTACACGAGTATGTTACACGGCTGTGCCTGGCTAAGTCAAGTCATGTTTCAAGATTTTGATGAGTAGCTATTAAATAGAGTTACTAGTTGCAACATTATAATATGTACACACACATACAACAACTACTACTACACATAAAACATCATTCTTCAACACAACAACCTTTTTACTCCAAGTAAGTAGCAATGTTAGCACCAAATACTCATACACACAGAGTAATGGCATAACACTCTTTCTATATATAAGTACATACAATACATACACACGTCACGTATCCATACATCTATATTACTTTGTATACACCGAATCTTGAGCGCCTAAAAAAATACACGTACACACATACAACAACATACTTGAGTTATAAAATACAAGTAGTATGTAAAAATGAAGATTAACATGGAATTAGACTACAATGTATGTAAATCGAATAAAAAGCACATACGCAGTAGCACTTGTATTGAGAATATTATGTATGTACACGAGATTTTATGATGTTTAAGGATTTTGTGTTAAATATCTGTATGTACCTATCTAGTAGGTAGGTACATGTGTTGTGTGTGTGAAGAGTGTGTATGTAAATGTGCAGAAATTTTTATGTATGCCTATTACTTTGTTGCAGCTATTTATTAGGTGGTATGGTGGTGGTGGTGGCGTTTTGGTTAGATAGAGCTGTATCAAACTACACTACAAAATACAATTCAAATACAAGTGCTATAAAATATAAGCAAGTAAAGTTGAAGGGCTTTGGTGCTGTTGCGTTGTTGGGATTGCATTGGGACCTGCTGGGTTTTGTGTTTTGGTTGTGTATGTATGTTTGTATGTATTATGTGTGTTAAGACAGAGAGAGAGAGAAGTATTATGTGTGTGGTGTATGTGTGTGTATGTGAAGACACGTAAGTAGTAAAACAATAGGTATGGTGCTGTAAGTGTAGGTCCTGTAAATACGTCTTGTGCAATTGCTATCATCTCTAATGGCAGAGAGGCTGATGTAAATGATATGTTGAATAGTAAGGGGAGGGTTGGGCAACCAAGGAATAAAAGGCATTATGAATGATATCATTCATTTGAATCCTTCTTGTCCATGTCATTAACTTTGGAATGCAAAAAAAGTGTTTTCATTCTTTTAGTTTGTAGCTCGCTAGTCTTATGGTCTCAGACTGTGCTCTTGTTCTTCTCTTCACACACACACACACTCACAACACACAAAACACAACGTGGATCACTCTATACAAAGAAAGAGGAGAGTAAGAAGAAGGCTTTAGTAAGTTAAAGGCAGATAGCGATAAGACTTTGTCGGTCGACAATAATTGAGAAACTGTATACGTAATAGTTCTGGATGATGAGTTGAGTGTTGTATGTTCTATGTGTTATGTTAGTTAGAACATTTTACTTTGAACACTATAGCTGCTTCAAATTACTTACTACAAGCAGTTCCAACCAGCTCCTCATCCCTACCACTAACAATAAGATAACTCTATTCGTTTTATTATTCCACTGTATACCTACATAGTGTATACATACAATATGAGGTACTTAATAAGGATATGTTATGGCATCACTACAGATATACAGACTGATATCATTATTATAATGTAAGTACCTATGTTATTGTAGTATAGTGCTATGGGGTTTCTGTTTCTAATTCTTTTATTTAATGTATGAGTTTGTGTAGTCGTATCTGTAGGTATATAGAGTGTTGTATTTCTGGTGTATGGTGTATCATTCTCAAGTTAAATGTCATTTTCTTTGTGTATCTGCAAATCTTTGTGTGTTTTGGAAGAGAGCATTTATTTTAGGGGCAGTAGTCTTCGTAGGTATGTAGAGACGACAGTTGTTCTGAGCTAGGTTTTTGCTGACGAACTACTTAACTGTTTGTTGGTTAAGTGAGGATATGACAGAATAGTAATTTCGTCGAAATCGCTATCGGAAGTTGTACATTTTTAACCCTTTCCTTTTGCTCTCTTTTTTACTCGTATTTATGTTCGTTGGTCGAGTTAGAAATTGTGCCATTATTAAGGAGCAGTGTATATTGAGAGACGTTGTACACAGAGAGTTGCTTAGGTTCCTAAGTAGTGTGAACACTTAATAATATATGGATAGATTGTATATCAGATATTTTTTATGTAATCATAACTAGAAGAGATGTCTTGCACTTATCAGTTGAAATGAACTTGAGTCATTGTCCAAGAATAAGCTGAACAGCTTTATATTGTCTTTTTATGGAAATGGTGAAATAGTTTCCAAGTAATAAAAAGAATAGCCACCCATACTTCAAAAGCATGCTTCTACTAAAATCTTCATGTATCAGTATATACCTACCCATGTATTGTAGTTTTATGGATCTAACAAATACTTCCAAATGTTTTAAATAGTGTGAGTGAGAGAAGGGTGTAATAATATAATAGAGTTAGGTAGCTATTCTATGAATGTATGGTGTAAATGCAAATGACGGGAAGGGTGAAGAATGGCCAACACATTTATACACACTTGAAAACATGTGTACAACAATTTTACTCGCAACAATAAGTGTATGTATGTACGACGAATTATTTCCTATGGACCAGCTCGACTATTCCGTAGCTAATATAAATCTTTTTTGACAAAATGGCAAGTGTAGTTACTAGTTGTTGTGTTGATATTTACTTTTAGTAACAGTAATAGGATGAAAGCTCGTGCAAATGGTAGCTGTGCTTGTAAAATGTTGAAATTATGTTTAATACAGTGACACTGGGTGAGAGACTGAGAGAGTGAGTGTTTTACACAATAACAAGAAATGTTGCAATGAAAAGGCATCTCTTCGTCTTCTTCTTCTAGAAAACTGATAAGCAGAAGCATAAAGATAGTGTATTACATGTTGTGTATGTAGTTATTGCGAAGCATATAGCCTTCATTCCTTTTTCAGTCAAGATAAATAAAATAGTTAAAAAATTCCTGGTAAAAAACAGGACGGTGGAGTGATGGTGATGTGATCATAAGGGAAGATGAGAAAAGACGCTTATTTGTAGTAAAATGCATTCACTCACTCTATCCTACTACCACTCCAACACACTACTACATACTATTACTCTAGTAGGTACCTACATATTTGTACTTTATACCTACCATAAGAAATACATATACAAGTCAAAGCCAAACACAACCATCGTATTATTCCTCCTACTCTCTTTTTACACTTTAGACTTTAGTGTATGTGTGCACTTAACATGTTAGTGTATTGTTTGTAGGATTGTTGATGCTATTTTTCTGTATTGTGTTTCAGCAGAGTTTTTCTCAGCTTTTCACAATACTTGTACTTACTAGCTATACATTCTATTACACAGTAGGAGAAGCTTTTCGTTAAAGCATGCTTTATAGTAATAATAATAATATTATTATTGTTCATTGTACTACACTGCTACTATATTATTGTAAATGTATACATACTTCTCTACACTCTTACTCATACAATACCTACTGTGCTACTACAAATACGACTACAGCTACTTACTTACAATATTCATCAGAATTTTCTTCTGCATCACCAACATAGCAGACGCAGAGGATTTTGTATCCATAAAAGAGGTTCTCTCTGCTACTTACAGCTATAGATGTAGGTATGCACTAGCAAAATCTACTGCACTACACTACAATTGCATTGCATTCACAATGTCTTGTATACATAAGTAGTATTTACTAATCTAGTGATATAATATATTGTACTACTTACTTGTAGTGTGACTTTGCTACACATCTTATTGTGTAGCTAGGTTGTAGCTGATGATATTTGGTTCTTTTGGCTGTGTTTGTGCCATGTTTGTTGGTTGGGAGTGTAGAAGTAGGTAGTAATGTAATATAATGTGTATTCTCATTGTCAGTCAGTCAGTGTACGATATTACTATAGTTTTTAGTGTTGTTCTTAGGTACTCTGTGTATATTATATCTAAACTCTACATATTACTACTCCTTTTACACTGGGATTCTGAGGATTCTGTAATTCTGTATGTTTGTGCAGTTAGCTGTATCATCTTCATCTTCAGTAAATTCAAATAGCTTCTTGCAGTATTCAACTTTTACACGCTTTGTTGCTAGTTGCTGGCTGTCATGTCTTGTCATGGCTACTTTCTGTTGTTTTCTGTTCCGAGTCATGTCGTGCCACACCATATCATCTTAAAATAATGCAGCAATACTCCTTTCAAACTTTGTGTATGTACAAATCCATATATACTACACTACAGGCTCAACTACCACAGAAATTTCAGCATCTTTTATATACTAGATTTAACTAGTACACTGTAATAATATTTGTATGTACTACGATTTACAACTAGTATTATTATTTAGTATAACATTTAAGTAGAATATTTTATGCTAGGTATTGCATTTGCAGTTTCGTAGTGTGTAGGATATACCTAGTGAGTATTTACCATACAAATTGATCATATAGAAAATGTCAAGTTATTTGTGCTGTAGTTATATTGTACTAAGTACTAATAATGCTAGAGTTCTAAGTATTGTATTACAGATATACCTACGTTACTAGTAACTTGTTCTTTTGTCAAGTGAAAATCTGATGAAAAATGTTGGCCAGCTGAATCTAAGTGTCGAGCGTGTATTTGTCTAACTCTGTAGTATGTATGCTCTGCTGCTGTTTTCTATTATTCTACTACTATACTTGCACATCACTTTAATCCTCAGCTTTTTCTAGTGTGTATGTGCATGGTGTAATTTACTAGACATACTAGGATGCATATAGTAAATATATCTTTGTAGTATGAAGGAATGTTCAGTATTATTAGCAACGAACATAAATAATACATATTTGTGAGTAGTATGTATATACAGGAAACTTGGGATTGTGATTATATACAAAGTACACACATTGCAAGTAGCATATGGATGATGCAGTAAATATTACACACTTCATGCAATTTAAACATTGGAACTATTTATGTGGTCACTACAGACACATTATACATTCCATACTCTTCTCATCTATTTCTGCTACCACCTTCTTGTAAAAACACTCTTCTGTGCTACAATCCACCAATTTTGACGTACTTTGTACTTAGGTAGGTACCTAATAGGTAGGTAACTTTCTAGTTATTCTTTGGCTGCAATAGCTCATCTGTCGTCAATGTAGTTTGCGAACTGTGTACTACGTGTACTATTTACTAACTGCAATTCACACAATTATCTACCAGTGTAATCTTTTAAAAACTCATTATGCTTATTATTTTATTGTTGCATAGTAAAATGACTCTTCCTCTTTTGTGTTTCAAAACGATTTTGTTTTGAATATGATAATTTTAGGTATAGTGTGGGAAAAAATTCTCCGTATTTCCATATTACAGTATATTCAAAGATGAATTAGTGTTTTGTTTGATTAACTCAGTAGTACTGTAAAATAGACAAGTTTGCATAGGTCTACATTTATGCAGTGCCTACATGTAGTCTTCTGGGCAGTAAACTTTGGTATTTAGAAATTTTTGTAGGACCAATCCTATATGCATTGAGCATAATATGCCGTGTGTATATATACCTGCTGTATCATATCTGGAAAAAATGAATGATTTACAACATTTGAAAGTATACATACATACACAGGTTGTAACAATTGAATTTATTGATTTGTTCATTGAAAACTGTGTACATTCCTTGATTGTCATTCAAATGCAAATGTAAAGTTGTACATACCAGTTTGTATACGAAATCAGTTTTGTTTGTGTTTTGCACAGCATAGCATTTCACAGAGCGACATTTTGCATCCTTATTAAATTATTAAATTATGCTACAGAGTCCGTAGTTTGTATGTCATTGTGTTTGTTAATAGCGTTGCCTTTGTTATTTCCACCTTGCTCGTAGTATATAACGATAGTATCTAACTACTACTACATGTAATTTTTACCTGTGCTGCTCGTTGGCTTACAATAATGACAGAATTGCTGTTGGTGGTACTGCTGTAAGTAATTTAGAGCTGTGCTCGTACACAAAATACTCGCTCCACTACTACGCATAAAAAAGTTGGGAATTAACGCATTCGCAATGCCCATCCATTGATCGACCCAAAGATGAATGAACGTAGGATGTGTGTGTATGTGTGTGAAACGTAGAACGTAGTAAAGTTTCTTTGTAGAGTAGGGGTTGCCCTCGAATCTCGTAACAGCCAGCATTCTCTGTGTCGATTCTGGCTGCGCGCTAGCAAAATCTAACGCGAACGAGGCAAAAGCAAGGCAAGCATCACACACAACCAAAAGAAACAAGCCCTCCTCTTCTCTCACTCTCATGCTGCTCTTGCACACGGCCAAAACACAACTCTTCCACTACTACGGCTCTACTACAACATACTACGCTATTTGAGTTCTATACAAACCCAACACACAGAATTCCTACATAACATCCTATAATCCTCAGTATGAGTATGAGTATAATAATAATACACATACAGATCTCTATTCTCTATCTCTACTCCCATACCATTACTCGCTACACACATACACTACACACACACTTCAAGCACTAAGCTAAACTCTCTAGCATCATCATCATCATCACATACAATCATTTCTATATAGGTTATACTATTTATTATAACCCTAGTATGCAATAACACACTCGGGCGAAATGTTTTCAAAAAGGGACAAAATATTCTATTTTCGCAAAAACGAATTCTAAAATTTTTTTAGTTTTCGATCTCATAGTTTGTATTTTAAGCTCAACACATTTCCGACTTGAGCTCGAAAAACTGAAATGCTTCCAAACCTTCAGTTTAAAATTTGTTACCTATTAAAAATGTTGTCTAGAGAAAAGACATTTACGAATATAAAATTCGAATGGATTGCTGTGAATGTAAAAATTACTATCTGCTTATGCATGAGCAAATCCTTAAACCTAATTTTTAACAGTAATTTTTGAACAGTCTAAAAAATAATGACATTTTGTATTTTGAAATGCACTTTTCTAAAATGAAAATATTTTAACAATCTTGTATTTTGAATATAATAATTTAGAAAAGTATTTTAGGATTTTGTATTTGGGAGGGAAGAAACTTTTGATTTTGGATTTTGAGAAAAGTATTTTGCCTAGGCTTGAGTAATGGGAGCTTAAAGCTTCAGTCTAGTAATGTGTATTGACTTGGTGTATTCTATATAGAATCTACTTTAATACAAGTATATATAGTATAATGTATAAGTACTAAAACGAGTTGATTCTAACTTTGTACGCTGTTTTCTAGTTGTGTAGTAGTAGTAGTAGTGTGGTGGTATAATATATTAGAGTTTCATTTGAGCTTGAGCATTTTCTCTCTCTCTCTCTCTGTGTCTCTCTCCCCTCGTCCACTAAAGGATTTACTACAACATAGAAACTGCTAGAACTGCTGTAGAAACACAGCTACATAACATACTTTGCTGAAACTAACTCAGCTAAAACCCATCTCACATCTCACATAATACTCGCATCACGATCACATCCCTATATAAATAGTAGTGCTAGTATATACTCCATACATACAAGTCCGCACACACATCCACATATTATGTACATTCGGCTAAACACATATCCCTCTAACCCTATATTTTCGCTATATAAATTTAGCAATGCATATGTGTGTAACTTTTGTATAAATATCTAGCTTGTAGTTTGTGTATTAGCATTAGCTATACAATACACTACTTACTATGACTATTAGTGGTGGTGTTTGGTGGCTATATGCTGAAAATACAAATACAGCAAAGAGTTAGCTTCAGCTATGTGAGTACACAGCTTGTTTTTAAGTAGAGCTGACATGACGTTAGTGAAGGACTCAAGACTTGCTTAATGTTATTGCATTGACTATCTCTATCTTTACACACACATACTCACTTACAGAATTTGTATGGATGTACTATAATGTATACATGTAGGTAGTAATAATAAATACGTAGGTACATATACGTACATAGGACTATTCGGCCCTATGTGTGATAAATACTAAAATATATTTGGAATTTGGTTTGTATGAGACGCAATACTAATGGTGATGATAATAATAATGATAATAATATTTAATGTGTGTAAACTAAAGCAGCAACATAACACAATTTTCCCTTTATACATTTAGGAGAATATGTGTGTACGTCAATATTGATAGTTTTCGCATGTGTATGCTCTATGAGTGTTTAATTCCTCTTAATTCGTCTTTTTAGAAGTCGAAGTAGGTAGTGGTAGTTGCTATTCAACTTGTATGGACTCTGACACACTACTTACATACTTGTTAGTAGTCATAGAAGTGTTGTGTAGCTATATAGATTTAGTTCCTATGTACTAAGAACAGCAATTGTGCCTGTGTGTGTGAGTGAATTGGTTGTATAATATTATAGTGTATGTACATGTATGTATGTAAGTAGGTAGCTATCACTACAATTTAGGTTGATGTTGCTTTCATCTTCTTGGTTTATTCTCCATGTTTGTAGTTAGGTTGTTTGTCGCGTACTACGTAAATGGCAAGGTCCGCTTACAGTGTATTACTATGTGTGTGTATCTGCAGTAAATAAATACTACTAAAACCATAATACATAACACTACTCGTAGTAGTAGGCTCCTATACTCTTTTATGTGTACTACTAGTTTACACATGGAAAGAGTAAGTTTCTGTTTGTATTTACTGAAATGCTACTTACTAGTATTTACGTACATGTACGTACGTTATGGTTGCTTTTACTATTTGTATCAGCATCAGTTGTAGTAGGTGGGTAGCAGTTTTGTATTTACAACTGTATACCTACTGTTAGTATTCCTATGTATCTGTAGTAGCCCTCCTAGTAGTAGATGTACTAAGGTCTATAATGCTTTTAGTATTCTGTGCATGTCTTTTTGATAGCAATTTGTGCTTCTTCCCCCTATAGACTTGTTTTTTAGCACTTTTTGCGCATTTTCTATAAATAGCCACATTTACTTTGCGACTTTTGCGGGAGCAAGGGGTGATATGTATGTAGTTAGTACAATATGAGCAAGAAGGGGTTTATACCTATATTTTATACCTACACAACTATTTCTTTGCATTATTACTCTATTCTCTATACCTAGAAGAGGCATCTCTGGTTGTAGTATTTGTATTTGTACTTGTTCTTCTAGTAGTAGTAGGAGTGTTTGTGTATATCTCGGTGTGGATCTTGTGTAGTGTGTTATTATTATGATGGAAGATGTTATTTGTAGTCGTGTTTTTGGTACATGGCCGTATGATTATTTCAGGTGTAGCTACAGATGTTGTTATTATTGTTACACGAGAGTACAAGATGATACTATGATTGTAGTCATAAGAGTGAATGCGGCAGTGTAAAAGTTGTAAAGTGAGTAAACGAGAGAAGGCAATGGAAATGGAAGTGGAGAGGAAATTGTTGTCGTCTTGTTCTTGTTCGTGTAGAGAGAGTAAAGTTGCGGTGTGAGTTCAATTGCGTTGCGTCAGTTGCATGGCATCCTTTTGATTTGGCTGGTGCAGTCTTTCCTGCTAAATAAACCTGTGCGGATGAGAGAAGATGGCATCAAAGTACCATTATACACATTCTCAGACTCTAACTCTCTTATACAATACAAAAACTACCTTCACTATTTATAAACACCTTACATACACATACATTCTTACATTTAAATACAATATACAGAATACCAGCACATAATATCACATTAGTATACATACTAAAATAAAAAAGTAAAATATGCTATTGTAAATCTAAGCGATGAAGTTTTCTATGTGTGGAATGCTATACACTTCAGAAAATTTCGAATTTAGTACAACTAGGTAGGGAGAAAAGATATGAGGCTGAGACAGGGTGGAAGATTTGGGTGCATTCAGACCTACATACACGAGGTGGTGTTCACAAATAATACAGAAGCAAGACGAAACTGTCATGTAGCAATAATACGTTACTCTCCTTGTACACAAAATACACATACACTCTTGATTTGCTTTTCTGCAGGTAGAAAACAACTAAAAACAACTTTGTTGGTTGCGTCTATAACTACTACTCCTTTATTCCCTCCAGAATTAACAACTTTGCTCAACTAAGCTTTTACTTGAATGTTGAACCGAGAGAATGTAAAGAGAACTAATGTATTTCGCTCGTTTTCGATTCACGTTTGTTTGTTTGTTTCCCCGTGTTTATAAACGTGGAGTGTATATCTGTATATCCAATGTGGAGAAGAAGTCCACAAAGGAAGTCATAGTGGAGTTTGGAAATAGCCAAACACACAGAGAGGGAAGAATATACCTATAGACTAGTAGAGTAAGAGTACACCAAGAATATTTTGATGGAAATGTACAAACAGAACAACACAAGGGGCAGAGAGCATGTTGTGCTTTACTGTTATGTACAAAGAGTGTCTGAGTGTCTTTAGTATTAGTGTATCATATACCTAGACAAGGCACAAGGTAGGTCTTCTATGTAGCCCTATTTCTCATGTAGTAAAACGTATTTGGTTACCTTTTCTGACTGTTACAATAATAATGCTACTACTAGTATACATTACGATCTAACTATGTATGTACAGTGCTTCTGTTTCTACATATTATGTGTAGTGGAGCTTAGTTGTGTAGAAAACTACTAAACTATGTTGTATTGTATCTACTTATGTGTACGTTCGCACCATTTGGATGGAATTGCAAAGAGAGTTAGTTCATATATTAGAGACAAGGCAAGTGGGAAGCTGTGTATTGTGTATTGTACTTAGTATAGAGTGTAGTGATATTATTTATGTAAGTGTACTAGCAAGCTGTATAAGTGGAAGTTACGTTTGAGACGACACAGTAGTGTAATAGTGTTAGTATGTAGTGTGTATAATAATATTATAACTTCTTTAAGAGAAAGATGCCTATCTTCAGATATGACAAGGAGATAAACGAATCCTGAGGCTAGGCCAAGTAAAATTATTTGCTAGACCAGGCCACACATTTGGAAAGTTCCACTCCAGCAGAGAGATATTATTGTGAGAAGGCTTCTCGCCTATTTTTCTCTAAAAGCAAGTCTGTTGTGTAAATGTGTAGGAAGTACAAGAAGAAACGTAACTTTTAACGAAGACTAGTCGTAGTGCTAAAGAAAAATAACACACACACACACAGGGGGAGAGAGACAGACGTAGAGCATAATATGTAACACATGCACCAAGTCCAAGATTTCGTTTCGTGTCATATACACGACCAAACTCAAACTCAAATATATTTCTATAACGGAAAGGACACGTTTGTTTCTCTCTCTACGTATTTTGGGAGTAACACGTAAAAGTAACGGATAAAAGAACGTCGTCGTTGGTGAAGTATCGTTGTATGTATGTATCGTAAATATTAGTGGTAACTAGTAGGAGCATTAGTGGAGTGGAACCCAATTGTCCATGAAACCTTCAACGTACAAATACCATCAAGAGATTTTGTGTGGAAATACGTTATTGTAGTCTCAGTTCTAAATGCATATGCTGTCGTCTTTGATAAATAAATAACAAAGTAGTAATGCAGGGCCATAGACGAGCGACGGACTTACATTGTATCCTGAATGACTTTGTTTTTTGAGCTATGCAGTAAACTAAACTCCATTGTATTTATATCAACCAGAATACATTCTCAAATAGTATAGTATAGTAGCGGGCAATGAAATCCACGTATGCGGACTGCGGAATATTATGAATTCTCACTTAGGCACATTTTTTATTTACCACTAGCAATTTTTTTACATACGATACAACAGTACAGTATAGGTACATATATAAGAAACACAATTCTTTCCATCTTTATCGGCCAACACTCAAGTTAGTGTAGAAAGTGTAGATATTAATGTATTGTTACATACCTATATCATTTTATGGATATTTTACGATACATACTAATATACCTACACTAAGTAAGTTGATTACAAGTCGATTTCTGCCAAAGTAGCTTTGTATTGTATGTAGGGAAATATTGTAGAGACAAATCTATAGGGGCAAAAGGCAAGGGAGAAAACATTACGTAATTCTAATTGTTTGAGAGTTGAGACTTGAGAGGGACTTATTACAGTAGTTTCTATAGAGTTGTAAAGTGACTCAATTCTTATTGGGTTGACTTGTTTTTGGTTATGGTAGAGGAATTAAGTGTATCGTCTCAAGCTCAACTGAAAAAGTCTTCTTAGTACAATTAGGCAATTAGGTGCAAGTAAAAGTACACATTATTGTCGTAGGCCTTTAAAATGTTGTGTTGTGTTTTTTTTATTGTAGAAGTCCTTTTGGTATGGACTTTGTGTTTGATTGTTCTTGTTGTATTGTATTGTATTGTATGTATTACTGTGAGTTGGAAGTTGGAGGAAAAAGCTTAAAGAGAATTTGAGTTGTTCTTTGTGAGAGTTTGTATTATAGTTGTAGTGGGCAGGAAAAGATGAAGCATTCCTTTAACCACAGCAGGAGTTCTTTTTATGATGGATGTTGGCAATAGGGTGCATGTAGTAAGTAAGACAGTCGCTGTACAAACATTTTTTTCTTTGTTGTACACAACTAGTAGTAGTGTATGTAGTATATGCATTTGCTACCACTTCTTGTACTCATAGTCATACACACAAGTGATACAACTGCATGCAGATAGTTTTGAAGTTACATCTCTCCAGTCAGACAGACAGACAGAAAGAGAGAGAACTAAAGTTCACTCGAGTCACAAGTCAACCGAACTCAGAGCCAAAGCCAACTCAATAACGTTTCTTTCTACTATGTTAGAGATGTTTTTTCGCAACATCTTTCCCAAGAAGAATCACAGAGGCTTCTGTGATGCACTGGATGATGGAAAGTCATTCAAGCTTAGTATAGTGCAAGTAAAAATACTACGAATGATCTTTTTTCATCCGTACCAGCTTTTTAGATGTAAATATCAAGTATCAATATGAGACAAGTTTTTTCTTCATTCTCTCTCACTCACTCTCTCTGTGTGTTTATAGTAGAAAGAAACAACCCAGCTATATACTCCTGTATTACTGTATATACCAACAAAAGTAACCAAAGATCACACAACAGTTGACATTTTCTATACAATAACTACATATCGGCTTTTATAAGTATCTAACATACCCGAGAGCTGTTTCAGTTTAATAAACATCTGTAGCACTTCAGAATGCTTTGGTTATTATTGACAAAATGTTGACCCACTCACACATTATGCTATTACCACCACTACACACTCTTACAAGCTCTTCATACAAAATAATACTCTTACGAACACTCATATACAAAATTAAACACGAAAAATATGTTATACTTTTATTCTTAATGTAATAATGTAATTATAAGACTCTCTGTGGTTTCGTTGTATGTTTTATAGTGTTAGTCGTTGTCTTTGTATTTAAAGGTTGTGTATTTTGTAAGTAGTTAGTTACTTGCTATTGCTTAACAAATGCATGATCTTAATACGTAAGGAAGGACAAGGATAATACTATTCTGTATAAATAGTGTGCACAGTGTAATAACTGAATTATAACAAGGCTCCTCGCGACCGTATGTTTCTCATCTATCATCTTTGTGTTTTTTCTCTGCTCTTATTACGCTGTGCTTTTTTCAGACAAGTTTCGGCATCTTGAGTTACACAGACACCAAACTGCACTACACTCTACGTATATACCACACTACTCTAACTCCCACCCTAATAATTCAACACAACAATAACGCTGTACATTGATAAGCCCTGTCCTTTTATGTATAATATTTATATACATGTAATACATACACAGGGATAACTAATGCATACAGATAAAGTAATAAATAATGTCATGTTACATTCTAAAGCTATGTTGTGGTGTGTGTATATGGGTATGTGTATGTGACGTGTATGTGGCTGACAGGACTTTAGGAACTTATTATCCAATTTTATTTCCTTCCCGGTTTGTTTACTCTTTGGTTAGCATTGGATGTGTTTAGTAATGAATATTGAAAGACATTGATACGTCTAGGGTAAGGAAAGCCAAGTTGAAACCGCATATGTGCTCATAAATGTATTGAATTCTGGGAAACGTGACTTTGAGTTGCGTACATGGCTTTTAAAGTCGTTTGTCAGCCAGTTAAGTAATTTAAAATGTTTTTTGTGCGTTTCTTGTTATTTTGACGAATATCGCGGGATGCTTATGATGTGGTGTTGATGATGATGATGACTATGACGATGCGTTCCACAAAAACGGCATACTTACAAGTACTACACTATTCCTTCTTCCTTGGCGTGTGTACTATATATGTGTGTGTGTTTTTCATACACATATTTTCAACCATAACATAATATTACTATACTTTTACTACGTTTTACAACTGTTAGCATAACATAAGCGAGAAGAGTGGCAATAAAGGTACATGACCATGGACCAGGCATCATGATATTATGATGGCATAGGTTTTAGGGTGGAAATAAAGCTGTTGTGTGTTGTGTATGGCACATAACATTGCTGTATAGCAAGTACATAGGTACTTTTGAGTGTGTCTTTATGTTGACTCTGTATTTACCAAAGTAATAATAAGAGCGAGCGGGTCGGGGAGTATTGGTTTTGAGATTTTATGTAATTCTGGGTGTAATATGTGTGAAATGATGAGTTGAAATGTGTAAAAGACGACTGAAAGTGTTGTGTTGTGTTTAACGTGTACGTGAACGTGTTTGTTGATGATAAGTCAATTTATTGGGATTGAGTAGTAAAATAAATGTCGTTATAGGTGGGAGTCGCATCTCGTCGTCAATAGGAGTGGAAAGTGGTAGGCGGAGTACGGCAATGTTGTCTTGCCCGGGTTTCTTGTATGTAAATGTGACAGGAGAAGGCCAGCAACATCCCTAACTGGTCGAATTCTAAATATAGAGTTCTTTGTAAAGGAGAATGAGTATGTGTGGGTTGGTTTTCTACGTTTCTCGATGTTCTTGGGTTGGTTGTTCGTTCCTTGCTTCTTTCGCTCAATGACTGACTACTACTTGGGTTGGCTTAGTAGCGCTCTCATATACTCCTCACACTCCTCAACCTGAAATTCGTTTCGAGAATAAATTGAAAAAGAAAGTTACGTGTGTTGGGTGCACTCTGTACTCAACTCAACGTCCTCATCTTAAATATTCTCATGATGCCGGGCACAGTAGGAGCAGGGCAGCAGCAGCGTGTTGATATCGATAATATGTTTTGTTCATCTTACTTTATACTTATACTTACACACAGAACAAGCATGCAGACACACTATACTCCAGACTTTCCTAGCAAAAAACCTTATGATCTAAATTTCCGAATCCGAATCGTGTACGGACGTACACATTACATATGATACACACAACAGTGTCAATATCTATGTGATAGTTTAGTTAGAATATAAATATTATTACACAGAATAGCAGTATCAGCATATAGCAGAGTAAAAGTAAGTAATAATAATACGGCTAGATAGAAATAGATAACTTTACACTCTGAATTTCTATTTTGTTCAAACTTATGTACTATACAATACAAAGACATGACTGAAAAAGAAATAGGTAATGTATTCTAGTATCGTATTATTATACATGTATGTAGACACATAGTGCAGTTTTCCCATCCGCATCCCTGCTACACATTATACATACTCCATTACATACCTTTGTCCAAAGAATGCATAAATACGAAGCAAACTCTATAACTCTTGTCATGTAGTCCTTGAGGAGAGTACATAGGCACATGGCATGACAGACACGATCCGATCTCGTGATCTGTGTCCAGATGAATCTCTTTTGTGTTTTGTGTTCACGTACGTAAGAACACTGTGCCGTATCGTATCTGATGAGAAAGCCGTAAAACAATGTCTATGCAGAATTTGCAGAAGCACACTGATGTGAGAATGCGTAGTATTCATGTTGTGAAACAAAAAACCACACAAGGTAAACATTATCTACCTGTGTTTGTATTAGACATGCTGCATGTTATGTAGAAAGTGAAATATTCAGAAAGCCAAGGGAGAAAAACGTGTTACACTATCCTTATATATAATACCAGAAATACAAAACACACATGGCCATGTCTTTTGTACCTAAAAGCATACAAAAACATCTTTTAGTTAGGAGACTACATATACGTATGGGTAATACTAATAATAAGCAATAACTGAAGAGTAATAATAATAAAATACTAATGCGATGTGTCCAATAGTATTTTTGGATATTTGATGTCATGTCGAAGACACGAAGAAGAGAAAGCACGATATGATAGCGTAACTCTAATGGAATTTTGTTTTATTTAATCCATGACTTCCGTGTGTATACCTAGACATGTTTAGAAAAGAGAAACAAAACTCGACAGAATACAGATATTGTGTATGAATAGTATTAGAAGTATTAAAGTTTATTTTAGTAGTAAACTTGATGTCTTTTGTGTTGTATTTGTTTTATGTTTAAGGCCACAGTCGAAAAAGCACATCTCACAGGGAGAAAGAGTGTTGTCGTGTGCTTGTAGTGTCTGTTCTGTTGTAGGTTTATTGAAGGAGGGAAATGATGTGATGTGATTCACATGTTTACATTTACATACCTACTACATACTACTACCAACCACTATCTCTACATCCTCCATGCATTATACATAAATACATTCAGATTGCCCTCCCTGTGTGTTATGCTCCATTGCATCATCATATCACACATATATATTTATTTATATGACATTACATTCGTATGTCACAGGATGGCAAGGGAGATGAGGTACTTTCTTATTCGCTTCACTTAGTTAGTTAGGACTGTAGCAGGAGTCAAGACTCTCTGTTTTATTATTAGTCAACTAAAGTAGTAATAACAGCACACACTCAAATAAAATTCCATGCGTGATGTCTGCATTGTGTATCTTGGGCTCACACGTACAATTTTCTGTCTTAACTTCTTTTAGCTATGCTTGAAACAGTATTCAAAGTTTTATTTGCTACAACACAATACTTTTGACGCTATACATAATCAAATATTATTTTAAGTTGAGAAATAAGCTTGAAAGTGCAATCTGTAATTTAATATTACTGATAAATAATTTAATATGTTAAAATAGAAAGAAGATCTTTTGACCCTGCAATTTGCTGGCAAAAATTAAGTTCATTTTGCAATTTTAGTGTATGATGCAATATTTGCAATTAGTAAAACTGCTCAAGGATTTTGCATTTAGTATTGACCAAATGTGAGTGCTCCTAGCAGGTACGGGTTGTGGGTGGGTGGAATGATAAATGATACTACAGTTTGTAAAAGTACGAAAAAATGCTTGAATTCTACAAAGCTTCGTTTTATGAATGTAGGGTTATTTGTATGCGGAACAAGTGTAGGTGGAAATAATTGCTTTCTGTTGATAATCTGACATAATGTTTCATTAAGTAGGTAAATATTTCATTATGTTTTTTTCGGGTAAACATTCAGTTACTTATTTCATAATATTATATATCACATAAAACTGGTGGTGCCTACTTAATAGTAGACAAAGGAAAGTAAATATTATTAAAATGAAGTGTAAGTACATAGCAACTTGGTTTGATATTTCTTTTGTTGGCGCATCTTATTTTTTATATACTTTGCTGTAAAGAAAGTGATTTTCTTTGAGATTCTATTTTGTTTCTTCAGTTTCTTTCGCCTGGTCAATTTCATTTGGAGAAATCTTGAAGGGGAAATTATTTCTAATGGTTGTTGTTTGCTGTTTGAGATTGTCAATAGTGTTATTTTTCCAAGGTTTTTTGTCAAGTGTAATTTTCCCTGTGGATTTTCTTTAAGAACCCTTTTTAACCCATTCAATTTAATTATCACGGAATTATTTCACTTAATTAACAACAAAGAAACTGGAAAGCCCTAAAAAGAAAAGAACAATTTACTCAAATACATAACTTGCTATGTAACTAGTATATTGCTAGTACAAGTCTTGACTAATTCACTAAATGTTCATAATTAAACTTTCAAGTGCCTATACACTACTTACGTACTTTTACGTACTTTGCCCTTCCCTTTCCTAGAAAAGTCTCTTGAGTCTAGACTGTGAGTCTATGTAGTAATTATGCTTTGTATTTAATTTCCACGTTTATATAACTCAGGATACTTGTCATTAATGTAATTAGATTGTGCCTCTCACGCGAGCGCGGTGAAAGTGACTTCCAACTCACAAAAGCACGTCAACTACCAACAAAATTGTTTTTTTTTAAACTTTTTTTAAACACGCCCAAGACAAAGAGAATTGTTAATTACACTGACAGATTTTTTTTGTATTTTAGCCGTAGAACATGCGTGCAACGTGCATTTGTGTTGTAAATGTGTTGTTACAAAGCGTAAATGATAATAACAGAAAATGACGTGACATGACATGATGAAGTTGAAAAAAGGGTTAGTTAGTTAGTTAGTTTCACTTACACTATTAATATACAGAGTTCATTTAAGCCTGTTTATTTCTGAGTGATGGAAATCACATTATTTTTCTAACATGTCGTGCAGGAAAATGAAAACTATCTTTAAACAAAGTGAGCACACGAATTTGAGCATGGAATGAAGAAGAAACATTATATGATTACTATGTGTACCCACACACGTACTTACATTAAAAAACAAACGAATGATATTTGACACATAATGTGTCCTCTCGTGTTTGTTAACTCGTTCTCATTCTTAGCATCCTTGCTCCTTATAATACTTACTTACAATAATACTCACACGCAACCATTTCTCCTCGTGACTGCCGGATCGTTGTAGTTTCATGCGGATGGTATAAGTAGCTCCATAAATCTAAGATCAAACCGAATTTTCTCTCTCTCTCTCTCTCTATCACACAAATACAACATAAAACACCCAAAAACAACAATTCCGTTTCCTACAGATAAGTAAATAGTACCTACACACCCTCCCTTAGTAGTTTGTTACTTATTTTCTTAACATTTCCTTGAAAATACATTTCTTCCACCATTTTTTGTTAAAAAATGCAGAACATTGGAAAAAACGATCTAATACTATAGTGTTAAACTATTAAAATTTAATACATTTATTAATCTAACACACATTGAAATAACACATTTGATTAAAGCAGAAAATTCAAAAAATGTATAGTAATAATACAGAGTAAAAAGTGAATTTTGGTTGCAGTGCATGGAAGTACCTACTATGAAAGTTCGCACTTCTCGTCTCGTATGAGCATGAGTGTGAGTGGGACTTTGATCATGAGTTTTATTTACGTGTACACTATTGTCTCTGACGTAGTTCGACACACACGTATGTTTTGTGCTTATCACATAATCCTAGATATATATTTACATACCAACATACAATACAGATGAATGTGTCATGAGATCTCACGGGATTCTTCTTACGTACACAGTTACAATTACAATACAATGCAATACAACTTGGTATAAAATAAAGTATTATAAAAGCCCTTTTCTACGCTCGTCTCCCTTGTATTTAAATACTCGTGCATACAACTACGATAAAGAACTACTGCCATACTCCTGAAAACACTAAGGTTACACTAATACAGATACACGTCGCATGTGAATGAGAGAGATGAGCATTACTAATAGTACAACTACTACAGTTCTTTATACTTAGTTGTTTATAAATTATGGGAAGGATAGAATTGAGACCCACTCCAGAAGAAGAAGATATGTAGAGAAAAGCAAGTGAAGCATGGCCGTTTGTAGTATAATGAAACTAAACAGCAAAAATAAGTAGAGTGACAGTAGAACACTGTCGAAATTGTAGGGAGGAGGGAAGTATGTTCGTTTACATGTAATTTGCTAGTATCTCACTTATAATATACTCCTTGTGTATATCTACATGCATATCTAATTGTGCTGTACATATCAATATACACTACATACTAATACTAAGCTTTGTATTATTATCTTTGAGCAAGCACTACTTGACTCTGTTGATGTGTGTTGTATCTCACACACAAACACATAGGAAACAACTACCTATGTAAATAGTGTACACGTCCTTAATATAGGAGTAAGTACACAAATGATGCTTTTGAAACTAAATGTTAGTATTGTTAGTTTTAAAGATGAAGAGTTAAGATTAAGGAATTCTATTCTCGTTTCACTTTACTTAGACTTAGTTTAGTGTATATGTAAAAGAGTATATAGATAGGTAGATAAAGACAAGAAAATACTTTGACTAAAAGAACCCAAGTGCAGCAGTTACGCAGAATATGTTAAAACTTGGGTAAAAACATTTTACTCGCAGAGAGAGAGGATTACTGGGTGTACTCTACGTTTTGCTTCAAAGAATGCTTATTCTGTTTACTATTTATATGTTACAGATATCTCGTCTAATTCTAATAGCACGGGATTTGTAAATGTATAATGAAAGATCGGTGTGTATGTGTATGTGTAGTGTACTCGTTTTATTTTGTATCTCATGTACATGTACTCCTCCTGTAATAGTAGTTGTGTTACTAGTATTTGTATGTTGTTGTAAAACGAAGAGAATTGGTATTGTCGACAGACACTGTAGTAGCAGTATAGTGAAAAGGAACGTTAACATACCAAAAAGCAAGTGGAAGTGTGTTGTGGAGTATAATACACGTACTACTATATACATAGTGTACATAATATGAATATATGTATGTGTAGTAAGTAAGTAATGTACTATGTTGTGTATTTGTATGCACAAGGTACGTGTGTAAATTCAACTTGGCTGGATTTGGGTAAAGGAGGCGGATGTGGGAAAACGAAGACACAATTGACAGACAGACACGCAATGCCACAGCAATACTTACTCTACTACTACACTAGTACTACACGTTTACAACTCTGACTCTGAAGAACTACTCTTATTTTACTTTATATTGCTACTACAGATACTACACACTAACACAACTACACAGCTACTACAATGTTACTTGGGTTCAAACGAAAACTAAATATAAAATAGTTTTTAGAGCTACATTTACAAGTAAAGGTGGCTATTTACTTGTCGAGTGTCTTGTCGGGTTGTCTATGTGTCTTTTTTCGTTTTCATGTACAGTTTTTGCGGTTGGCTTTGTTTTGTTTGGTTTTCTCTGTCTATCTCAAGCTCTCCGTCGTCCGTGTGTAGTGTGTTGAGGCAGTGTGCATGTGTTTGTAATTATGATTGAATGTCAGGGCAGACTGGATTGTAGTAATTTAATGTAATAAGGAATGAGAATGAGAATGAGCATTATTCATTACGAAATAATAATAGTAGGAGTAATGGCACAGTAGTAGTCGTAGTAATAGCTGTTTAGGTTGTAAAACTACCTATATACTTCATTCCAACCATGCACACACTCATTTTCAATGGAATTCTCATTCTATTCTAGTCTCAAGTCATACCACCAAGTATGTAGGTACTATTACTACGATTAACATACGTACATATGTGTGGGAGTGGAAGATTATTGTTTTATTAGCGAGCTAAATGAATATATAACGGCTTAATATTATAATGATGCTCCCTTTGCCTTGTTTTCTTTTACACAACACATACATACACGCGAAATGCATTTTATATGTACTTACACTACATAAAAGGAAGTATTGAGTTCATTTTCATTATTTTTAGCCATGGAGAACTATTTGTAAACAGATGAGTACATAGGAATGTTTTTTGAAGTTTGCTCATCCGTAGTGTTACAGGGGTATTGCTTTCTCGTTAATTAATTTGAATTGGGTTACTCAAATATTGTAACTTTAACTAGGAATTGCATGTATACCTAAAATTCCTATGTATTACCGATGTATGTGCAATTGGCATGAGATGGGTAAAGTAAACCGTAACCAGGTTGAAATGTTTTAGTTTGCCCACTACCAGGAATTGTGGATGTGATGATGAAAGTAAGTAGATAGAACCAATTGGATCAAGGGAAAAATAAAACACAATTACCGTATTAGTACTCATTTATTGGTTGAGTCATGTGAGTCTTGGTTAAATTTTGGGAAACAATCGTTTACGTGTAAACATGCATGAGAATGAATGTCGTGGGCAGATCTGCTTATTATTCTTTTCATGATGAAATACAATACTTCTCGGTAGTTCTGGCAGAGAGCTATTACACAGTAACACATTAGGTACAAGAAAGTTTTTCACTTTGATTATGTGCTCTGTATACGAGTTTCGTGTTTGATGCTTCAAACCTCTCGGTGACACATTGACAGCAAATTCATTTTCCAGAAGTCCAAGTATATTTATTAGCAAATGGATAAGTTGCTCTGTGCCCTGCTCCAACTGTAAAGTCTCTTGTGGTGCTTTCCCAAAAAAAATGTCATGCAAAGTTAAAGAATATTAATAGATAGCAGAATTTTTGGGGTTAAATGTCAATGCACTTATTCTACTTAGAAATTGACATGATGATATGTAATGAAAAAGTACAAACATGTAATAAGAATTTTTTTGTGTATTACAGCAATTGAAGCAATTGAAGTACAAGAAATCTCAGTGAAAGTGAGAGACGTGGCTTTACTAGAGTGCCAAATCCGATCAATCCCTCGGCTTTCTTCACCTAACGTTACGTGGCTTCGGGGAGAAAACTTGTCTCTAACTCAGGAATACAATTCTAGGTACTCATAAAAGATAATCATCAATTATTTCCTCAGGTGTATGTATAATGTATACCTAGTGCAATGACTTACTTACTACTCTTATATCCTAAAATCTCTCTTTCCTGTGTGTAAATTTCATGTTTTATTATTTCAGAGAATAACTTTCACCTCATAGCACACCTATGCATACAACCTATACAAAACAATCAAAAATATATATAGCATGTATACCTAAGCAATTATTTAATGCTTTTGTTAGTAGGTACATGTTTGAGACTTGATGATGAAAGTTGCTTTCTTTGTGTTTCATTCTAGGTACAACATTCTTTCCTCAGGTACTCTTCTGATTTCCAATGTGCAGCTATCTGACTCTGGCATCTACACGTAAGACGAGTTTGAGTATAATCAATAATACATAATAATAATTACTTTAACGAAAAGTATAAAATAAAGCAGAGTATGTAGGACATGTTATGTTTTTAGTTTAATTTGATGAGGATGTTGTTGAAAGTTGAAAGGGCCTGAGGTGTATGTCTGTAAAGAGATTGTATAAAGGAAAATGTGTTTTGTTTTGTATTGCTTGGTGTAGGTGTGTTGCCAGAAACGTTGAATTAAGACGAGAACTCTCAGTCGAAGTGAAATTGATAGTCTCACCACAAGATACAGGCATCAGTTCTGAGCCACCAAAGTTCCTTCCAATTCCAACCTCCGCACTTGGCAGGGATTCTCTTGTCGTCCTCGACGAAGAGGAAGTTTTCGTTTTAGAGTGTATAGCTACAGGACTACCTCAGCCCAGCATCACATGGGTGCTAACTTATGAAGTCGGTATGAAGTCACGTTTCGTGTATAAATATTTGTTAACTTTTAATCAACACCTTCACCTTGTGTCCATTTTCCCTGAGTTGTGTTGTGTAAGTAAGGAGAGAGAGTATGTGGACACACTGCTCCACGTGTGTGACGTCTTGTCTCTTTGATTTGAGTTCGTGTGTGTAGTGTGTGTACACGAGTGATGTTCTTCTTAAATTATGTTATGTATGTGTGATTGTTCATTAACGAATGCTAATTGCTTTGTAATAGATAATGGAACGTCCATTAGTCCGCTTGTTAAGATATTGTCGGATGGGAAAATCAGTTATGACAGCGTCGTCTTAACTGTGGAAAATTCAAACCCTTTGGGCAACTATACCTGCCTGGCCAGCAACGGCGTTGGAAATCCCATTAGACAAGTAACTAAAGCAATATTTACACTTTCAAATCTCATCCATGTATTATTGTTCGTGTATTACAATAATCATGGGATTTTTATATTGGTAGGTACATAATAAATATATGGATGATTTGAGAAAAGGGAATTTTGTTTGTTGTTTCACTTAGACAATTCAAGTTGCAAGGCTACCGGTTCTCATCAAGCAGCCTGAATCTTACCAATTGCCTCCGGCAAAAACTGTTCGATTCGAATGTAAAGTTCAAAATCCATTTTCCCTAATATGGTACAAAGATGGTCAACTCCTGGAAACAGGAAGAGGCAGAGTCAAAGTAAGTGTTTCTGGATTACATTACTGTTTAACTATTATTTCCTCTGGAGCAGCAGAGAGAAATATAATTAAAGAGCGGTACTGGAGAGAAAATGAAAAGAACATCTGCACTCTGAGCAGTATATTGTAATTTAGTTATTTACTAATTCGAATTTTGTGCTTGGTTGATGGCAGACTCGTGGAAACGAAATAGTCATATCGAACACAATTCGAAATGACTCTGGTTTTTACCAGTGTGAAGTAATTGCAGAAGATCGAATTTATGCAATCGGAACATCTCGTCTTCTGGTTGAGAATAATCGAGAAGCTCCGGACGCTCCTGTTGATCTGCATTGTGTACAAAATAATACAAGGACTATCACAGTGGCTTGGAGAACTGTGTCTAAATTGGATGTGAAAGCTTTCACCGTTCACTATATGCCGATGGGTATGTTTTCTATGGCACTAGTGCTCTATACATTATATGCTAATTTACATTAGGGTTATATGTGCGAAAGAACCCGGCTTCCTGAACTAATTACCATTTAGCTCCCTGCTAAAGTGCTAATGGAAATTCATTGCTAACATTATTACGTGTGTTCGTATTCAGGAGGCGAAGAGCGACAGCAAGTTACTCCACGACAGCAAATTGACAACAAGCTTTCGAATTTTACCATTGAGTCTCTCAAGCCTCACACGAACTATAGTAAGAAACTTTTGTCTAATATCAGATCACTCTCTCCCATGTCATCCGCTCAAACTTAATTAATTGAGGTTTAAATCCTAATTTGTTTCCCGAACTATTTCAAATCACTCATCTGTAATGTTCTTTCTCTTCACATTTTTTCAGGTATTTACATTAGATCGTACTCAGGCAGATCTGCGAGGTAACACTTACTTTTAAATTATTCATCGTACAGCAAATATTTCACATTCGTTATTTACATAAAAGTATGTTGTAAAGAAGGAGAGTTAATGTGTATTGTTCTTTTGTTGTATAGTGCCCAATCTTCAAGGATTACCTGTACAACATTGGAAGACGGTAATGATTAATGATACTACAAGACTCTTGTTATTTATGAATAGGTTTTGCTAAATGAATGTGGCTTGAACTTTTGTACTCAATATTGTAATTTTTATTTTTACAGTGCCAATTACTGCAATCAGAACTTTAATATTTGAGCAGCACGGTCCACCAACTCAAACTCGAATTAGATGGCGGCCATTAAATAATGGGGAAGCACGAGGAAAAATTGTTCTGTACAAATTACAATGGAGACCCATTGATGGGGAATTCGCCAATGTTCGTTACATTGATGGGGTAGCTGAAGAATTTTTAGTAACA
Organism: Pogonognathellus longicornis; assembly: GCA_034694085.1. NCBI lineage: Eukaryota > Metazoa > Arthropoda > Collembola > Entomobryomorpha > Tomoceridae > Pogonognathellus > Pogonognathellus longicornis. The sequence continues at coordinate 34,646 of JAQFYB010000514.1, forward strand.
GGTTCGTTGTAAAATTTAAATGTGAAAATGTAAGGTTAATATTTCTCATGATTTTCGTTTTGAACACATTTTTTTTCCCCTTATATAGAGTTGACACCAGGAATACCCTATGAAATGCGACTGATTCCAAGTACCTCGGCCGGATGGCCTTTGAATAAGGACAGTTTCGCTTGGATTCCCGTCCCACTCACTGAAAATAGTACAAATCTCAATCCAAATGTTAGCGGAGAGGACTACAGCGCACCTTTACTCCATTTAACTGTCTTAAATTCAACGTCAATCCAAGTCAATTGGAGTGTCTCCAAAGAAGTTTCCATTAAAGGATTTCGGTTGACATTTTGGACGTACACAGACACAGTGGGCGATGTTGTCTCTTACGGCCCTTTTTATATCTACGATAATGCTGTACACGAATATATGTTCACCGATTTTGGTAAGATATTGTAATAAATTTCATGTTTTGTGAGCGTATCAACATTTCAAATCTCATGTCAAGTTATATTGACAGAAAATACTACAATAATTCATTTTTATGTAGCTCCATCAACATCATATGAGATTACTGTACAGTCGTATGGAGAAACTTGGGAATCCGATGTGGCAAGCAAAACAATTAAAACGTTTCCTACTTCAAACGGGTATACACCAGACACAGAAGAAAATTTTCCCAGCGTTGCGGGACTTCAAGCTCATCCCATAAGGTACATATGAATATTTTTACATTATTATAACACTCGAGTAGATTTAATACATGTAAATTGGTGAGGTATTATTAGTTCTATAGCTCTAACCATTATTTTTGCACAGTTCTGAGGAAGTTCGTCTCATGTGGGAAAGACCTAAATTCAACAACACTCAGATTCCTTTTTATTACACCGTAAAGTACAATCAAGTGGATGAGAGTACAGCAAAAAAATTCATTAGAAGGTATAGGATATATTTTATGTTAATAATTTATATTTTCACGAAAAAGTAAATGATGTGATGAATGAAGTTATGTGATTCTAACTTGTAAATATTCATGATTTAATTAGTACACGGGAATCCGTAGAAATCAAAGAGTTAAAACCTTTTACATCATACGAATTTGTTGTGCAAGTTACTGGACTTTCAGGACTGGGAGGTCCTTATTCGCAAAAGGTTGAATCTCGTACACACAGTGGAAGTAAGTCAATAATTGTGTATCCCATTCACTTTACATAGGGATGGGTTTTAATTTCCTTGGATAGGAATAAAAAATAATGTGTCTTTATTCATAAAATAGTACCTGGGGAGCCCACTCAATTGATTTGGAAGGTACGAAATCAGACGCTAATTGAGGTGGAGTGGAAGCCACCCATTCTTAGCAATGGTATAATCGACAGATATTGGGTTCAGTACAAAACAAATATATCTACGGAGTCTCAGGATAAAAATAGTATTATCGGAAATGCTGGTACAGATTCCCCAATGTCATCTTCAGGTTTGTTTTCATGATTTTAATTTTATTAATTAATACTGTAAACAGCTAGTCATGAATCATAAAGAGATGTATACAATAAATAATGCTAATACGAGGTTTCATTTGATTTCTACAGAGTATAGTTGGAAAACAAAGCCTACCAACAGTACGATGATGTATTTGGAAAATTTGACTTTGAATGAGTATTATGCTGTGCGGGTAAAAGCAGAGACTAAGGCTGGCATTGGTCAACCATCATCAATCATCTACGTAAGAATTTTTACCAAGCTTCCTGAACCCCCTCTAAACGATCAACATCCGCTGGGGTCTGAAGAAGGAAGTATCTTCAGTTCACATAATCCACAACATCTTGGTAATTTTTACAAATCAATTCTTTTGACTACATCTATCTGTTTCAAATATAATAAGATTTTTTATTTATTCCAGGAATAATTTTGGGTGTCGCCCTTGGGATTGTTTGCATAATCCTTTGTGCCACTATTATCATGTGTCGACATCGTTGCTTCCCGTTACCTTCTCGTCCAGAAATTGGAGGTGATCTATTACATCAATTTTCAATTGTTACTTTGTAGCTCAATTTATTAGAACGAATTCCTTAGCACGGAGATTTTAATGGAATATGTATGAATTTCAGTTTATGTGAATGGAAACGGTCATCCGCCCCGTTCGAGGAGATCGCTGGAATCCTTAAATTGCGTCGAGATGAAAGTTTTGGAAAGTTTGACATCCGCTGACCAACATTTGGATACGAAGGTATGATCATTTTTTCAAGATGAAATTATTATTAGATAGTTTGGTTTATGATAGATTGCGGCTCGGATATTATAAGTATTATAACGGACAATTTTTAATTGTATGGAATATTTTTTATATTTTTATTAGGGTGGTCATCCTCATTTAAACGGAATAATACCGGGACCGAACAACGATGGTGTAGCAGACCCACTGCTAATGCGAATCGTTCGGAATCCAATCGACCACCAGCATGAGGTTGATGTGGATGAAGAAGTCGTACCCAATTGCATCCATTAATGGTAAGCTGGTGATTTATTTCACTTTTGTAGGGAAATTCATGTGAAATAATAGAAGCCGACTCACATAGCAGCCTGGACAGCAGTTTGCGTAGTTTTTAGAATAAAGCAATTTTTATATTTCACATTTTTACAGAGTCAGCTCAAAAGTAAATCATGAAAAGTACAACTTGACTGAAGATTGTTGAATGAAGTACACTTCTACATTACATTACATTAAGATTACCTACATACATACAATACAAAATGAAACTGTAAAAATCCTGAAAAAATTAAGGTTATTTTAAAACACACTATAAACAAATACGGGTAATTTAAGCTTAAATATTATTATTGTTGTTATTATTAGTTTCTGTTATCATTATCTTTGTTAAACGAAGTAATTTCGTCAAGCATGTTATTATGTTGGTTAAGTGTACCGTGAATTCTTTAGTGAATTTTTTCGTAAACATTAATATTCTCAAACCATGTATCGTACTACTAGCAATATATAGCAACCAAGTGTGACCATGAATAATTTCAAACTACATATACATTAAGCTTTTTTAGTTACACCTTTTCACAAGGGGAAAATTCATTTCTTATACATAATATAATATAATATGCGAGAATTTCAATTGGATTTATTACAGACTAAACTACTACTACTATTACTAAACTAAACCTATACTATAACTGCTACTACTACTAAAAATACTATTATTATACTACTGCTACTATTACTACTGCTACAAGATAGCGAGTCAAGTCATATAAATAGAACACTTGACAACACAGGTTTTAGTTTTAGGAGCAGCAGGTCTTTACAAGAGTACAAAACACATCCAGACGGAAACACGCCTGACTTTAGTTAATAATAAAAATATTGTAATGTAATTAAGAAGTAGTATATTGTGTAGTTACAAGAAGTACATTATAGCAATTAGGTAAAACTTCTGCAAAATATACCTGTACTACAACAACCAACGATAGATTGGTGAAAGGGTTTCTCCGGCGTCTGGGGACTTGAACATGAACATTACACAAAAATGACACAAGGAATTATTTTCTATTATTACTTTGTGGTGAAAATGACAAAAACCCCGTGCATTTTCGTTTAGCCAAGCAAATCGAAGACGAAACATTTTGGAAATATTACAAGCGATTGAGTATACAATAATGCATAATAATACATAATTAATATAGCGATGAAGCTCTGTTTGTTTTGCGGAAAATAGAAAATATTTCTATTAGTAATTTGACCGGTTAAGTTGTTATTATTCGTATAATGAAAAAATTGTGACTTTGAAAGACTGTTTCTCTGAATAGTGTGTATTATAACACGTTTTCGTTAAAGTAATTAATTCATTAACGCTGTCGCACTGACGATTTGACCTGAACGGTTAATTATTGAATTATTGATGTGAAATGCGAATGATTCATGATTTCTGCAAACAAAAGAAATTGTAACGCAACAGAACTAAGAGGACTGATTCGTTCAAGTCATAAATGTTTTTGTGTTTAAAATATTAGTGATGATGAATCCTTTGTATTAGTAATTGTAGCCAGAGATAAAAATAATTGTATCGATCAAAAAATGAAAAATTGAATTCAGTACAGTGCTACTATATGAGAGAGTATTGTAGACAAGTTTCCAGACTCTGTGTGAGACGAAAAGAGACAAAATGGTATTAAAGCAGTTTTTTTGAAGAAAAGCAAGGTCCCGTGAGCACAGCTCTTTTCATGTGAATGTAAAAGGGGTGTGAGACTAGTAAATACATAGGTGACATAAAATGCGTACAAGATCTAGTGGTGTAATAATAAATGGGTCAGTTGAATTGACAATTATTTACGTTTAAAATAAAATGCTGTAAGTAAATATGTAGTAGAAATAATTATTTCAGACAAAGTATGATATTTATTATTAATCCTTCGATTTTTGCTTTAGTAAGTAAATACTGGTAGACTTTTCCATTGTGTTTAATTCAAATTTAAACAAGTGGAAAGAAAAAGATATTACACCTAACCGAGTGAATGCGAGTAAAAAGCATGGAGTTAAAAAGTGAAAGTTTGGAAATGATAGTAGGTATATATAGGTACGTCAAAAACTCAACTTTTACGAAGCGAGTACCAAATGTGAAGTTCTGTTCAAGTCTACATATTATATCTAAGAAAAAAATTCCCAGTGACATTAATTGTTGTATAAAAATTGTCCTCGATAAAAACGAAAATCTGTCTCACAATTACAATAACAAGATTACACCAACTCTTATAAAATGCAGGCAACATATAAAACAGAGTTGTTGTGTGTAATGATTTGAAAGAAAATCAGACAGAAGACGCAAGGAGAATTATTCAAATTATTATTCTTACAAAAAAATAATAATTTAATAATAATCCAATCTACGATATAAAAAACTCCATCTTCTTCGCAAAGCTGTGCTGGGCTGCTACTACTAGTAAAAAACTGTACACAGACAGCAAACAAACGTAAATAAAAACAAAATGATAACAGAATCACATTTTTAACCCAGGAAATAATATCCTAATGTGGACGGACGAAATTGATGACTTTTTTCTGAAAGAGAGAGCATTCGTTCTCCGTCACAGAGAATACAAGTACCTGAATATTCCCCCTTGGGGTAAAACTAACTAACTTCATAATTAAACTATAAACATTATTATTATTATATATTATTATTATTGTACTAGAATAATATTGTATGTATTTATAACTAATTAATTATTATTACTACTACTAGTACACGCTAACCGTAAAAATGTACTGTATAGTGTCTAGCAGGTAACAAGTATATAGTATGCACACAACAGAGTAGTAGTAGTGCTAGCGTACAAAACAAACTCAAGAAAAACTTAGTTTTGTGTGTACACAATGCTAATTCATATAAAATACACATGTTATATGCATACTAGTTGTACATGTGTACACACATCCTTAAATACATTCTTTATGCAGTTTTGTTTGTTCGCTGGTACTTGAGAAACAAGTACAATAAATGTGTGAAGAAGAAAAAGAAAGAAGCAAAACAAGAACTTGAACAGAAACAGAAACACACTTCTATATATAAAGTTATTGTTGCACCGTACATTGTATGTACACACACAAGCTAGAAAATTATACTAGTAACTAGTAGCCGGGTCGTTATTATTATTAATAATAATTTTTTGTGAACTTTTCGTTATTTTATTTTATTGTAATATTATTATTATATTATATTGAATGAAAACAATTATTCCTACATAGTAGGTGGGCTACATACATACTACACTACTGTACACATTACATTATACTACTACATTGCTAAAAATTAACACGAGACAACTGAACCGAAGGGACAAGCATGAAAAGAGTTTCAACAAAAGATGATGAGATATCACTATGATTATAATAATTGTATGTGTTTCTACTAAAGCAAAAATGTAGTGTTATTATTATCATGTTAGTATTGTACGTGTGTACACAACGTTCGTACGCTTGTTGTAGTGCGTAATATTATTAGAATTATGATTACATAATGAATGTTTGCTCTAGCTTACAGGAAAACTGACGAAACTTACCTCAGCAACTATACATTACTAGCTACATTACCCTATATACAAATATTAATTACTATATTACTATTCATCATGAAATTAAATAATTATTATTATATATACATAAATACATACAGATTCAGCAGGCATATACACATATTGCTACAATAACAATGTTGTAGTGTGTATGTGTATAGTAGATAGCTATACTTGATTACTTTTCATATACAATAATTAAGTAGAAAAGTGTAGGAGGATTATTATGTAGGAAATGAGGAGAAATACTACGTGTAAGAGAGGAGATCGCGAGAGATGATGAAAAGCTTCCCCAATTGCCTATTTTAATATTATTATTATTATTGTTAGAATTATGACTATTATTATTGAAAAAGAATTGTAGTACAAGTGCACACACATACACAAACAACACGCTGCTATGTAATTGTCGTTGTTCTAAGTATAGGAGTGTCGAAAGGAAAGTGTGTGTAATAATAATGATAATAGTATGTGACTACGTACACATATTATTAGAAAATACACAACACACGAATAAAATTACATACTTTATTATTCTATATAGGATTTCTTACTCTATTATACAAATAAAGTAAAATAGTTTGGATTTTCGGCTCGTTCGAGTATAAAAATTGTCGAAGTAGTATGTAGTATGGTGAATAAGGGAGTAAAATGGCAGATAAGGAGAAAGTAAGGTGAAAACAATTCAAATATATAAAGAAGGTCTATACATGTAGAAACATGTAGTAGACCTCTTTGTGTGGTACGTATTATACGTATTATAACAATCTGTTGTATAAAAACAAACAATTAACTACCGATGAACCGACTAGATACGAAAGTACCTCTTTTATTACTACTAAATATATTAATTGTGTATTGTGTAGGGTGTAAATATTTATATACGATAAGTACTATGCATACTATACTACTACTACTACTGACTACTACTACTACTATTGTACTACTACAACTACTACATGTTATTCTAAAAAGTCAGTCTATCTCTATACGCTATATATTACTGCAGACAAATTCAAAACAATTTATTATTCAATCTATGTGTATGAAGTCGTCTTGTGTATGCATTGCGTATACGCAAGGAGTACTAAAATGTGGCTAAACCATGGAGTTTACCTAAATACAAGGATTAAATTGATTTCTTTGAATTATAATACAATTTGTATCAAATTGCTATTTGATTTAGTTTGTGGAAATTTTTGCTAATTTACTACAAACGAGTTGAACTTTTTATTTTATTTTGAAGGCTAAATTTTGTGGGATCATTATTATAGGGTGCAGATTTAAGGAGAGAATTTTTGGTTACATTTCTGAAGTATTGATTACATTTTGAAATTTGAGGTTAATGAATTAGAATTGCTACTACTACTACATGTGCATATTTATGATGTATTAGGAGAAAACACGCTTGGTTAAAAAGGCAGAATTCTTTAGGAGACACAACACACTACTAAAATACAAAGGAGTACATCCAATTCACAACATACTTACAGGTTATATATAGCTGTAGTTATATATAAAGTGCATAGTTAGTTTTAGTAGTTTATTTTACAACATAAAGTGTAGTAGAAAGGATAGAATTTTTCTGTGAGAAAAAACAGCTAAATTTCCTGCAACGCGAGGCTCACTGAAGTTACAAATTTTGGAATCAACTACTAAGTTTTTTGCTAGAAAATCATTACAAGAGAAAAGGAAATAAAAATGGAAAGAAATACAATACTATTATTATATAAATATAAATAACATATTATATTATAAATACATACCTACTACTAAATACAATATTATATATATGAAAATTAAATACAAATACGTGTAGTAGTGTGTAGTACACTAGAAGAAGAAGAACACAGGAGAACCAAACTGGTTTTGTATGATTGAGAGTTGTGCTCGCAAGTTATTATATTCATTTTTAGCAAAAGCAGGAGGGGCAGTAGTAGTAATAGTGTACTAGACGTATACTGCTACTCAAACTGCTACTACTATTATCTTATTCTTACTTAGGCAAACAAAGTGCATGTTTTATTTACGTGTAACAAGAGTAGCAACTACATAATTACGTCAACAACAAGGATAGTCCATTTGTTTTTGCATGAAAGAACTAATAATTAGAACACTTTATTATTACTATTATTACATACAATTAATTATTATCATTATTATTATTATTAAGGTAATATTTGGACAATTGAGTTGTGAAGAATGTCAGTATATTGTTATATTATTATAAAATATACACACATGTAAATGAAAACAGGAGAATTGAATGTACAAAAACGTTACGACTCGTGTGTATGTTGTACTAGTATTTAAAAATTACTAAATTTTAACACCAAATTATTAGGCTCTTTAGACTTATCTTAGTGACAAATTCCTTTGTTCTTGATTCAAGATGCTTTGATATAGATATACCTACTCAGAAAATCCAAACCAACCCAACAAATTCTATGTAGTAAATAGTAGTAAAGTGCAAGTAGAACCACAAATTTCTTGCTATATAATAACAACAAGGTACATTACGGAAATACAATAATTCTAAAGTTCGAAACAGTTTTTTCTCATCAATTACACACAAAATAATCGAAATTTAAGTACCTAATTCAATTTTGACTCCACACCTGTAGTAGAGTGTCGTAGTTGTCATAAAATGAAATGAATGGGAATTTACGATTAATTGAAAAATTATTATTGATTTTGATTGAAAAAATAATGAATTGAGTTTCTTTTTGAAAAGATTTAAAAAAGCAACATACAACGCAATACGAATATACAATACAAAAATTATAGAGCCGCTTCAAGATTCGAATCAAAAACAACTACTACAATACAAATAGACGAAACGAAGAAAAGAGACAAATGAAATACAAATTAAAATTAGGAAAAGAGAAAATTAATTGTAATTACTTACTCTACTACTACTACTACATTACTACTACAATTAAAATTATTATTACTACTACTACTATTAAATTACAACTATTAATACTAATACAACAACAATGTAACGTAACACAAAAATTGTACAGATTACTACTAAGAATATTATTATAATAATTATATTATTATATAATAATATAAACATACTACACTGTAAGTTGATTGCTTGTTGCTGAATGTGTGCCTTGATTATGTTGTACAAATTACAGTTATACAGTAACAGAAAACAATAGAATTGTTGGATGAGAAATTCACCTTAATATACAAAACAAACATCAAGACGCGACCGACAGAGAAATAAAACGCAGATGTAATTTAGGACGTATCAGTAATAGACTCAATTCTGTGTAGATGTAGAATTTCTAAAAAAAATCGTAATGATCTTTAAATTCCGTTTTCATCTTAATTAGGCATTCTCAATTTATTCAACAATTAGCTACGTATCTACAATACTAGCTTGTGTACAACTCTATTATTATATATTACGTGTGTAGAAAATAGTTCATGTGGTCAATACTATGAAAATCGTCTCAAATAATTCAATAGTTAATTATAATTAATTAATCTACAACAAAAGTTCCCACAAACAAACAAAAAACAAACACATGCAGCTTAATCAGAGAGGTAAAAATTTGACGAAAAATTCAGCCCTCAAGGTCGAGGTACTCACACAAATTTGATTATTGTGGCTTGTACTGTTATATTATACTAGTTGTATAATAATCACTCAAAAAATTATTAAATGTTAATTAATATTCGTAAAAAATTTACACACACTTACCTAATCAAATTCAAAACCCACACAACAACAACACACAAAATGTTAATGGATGTATAAAAAGTACTAAACTAGCTATTACTAGCCAAGTAGTATAATATCTATATTATAAACACAAAAATTGATGTCTGTATGCTGTTATAAATATTTAATTACAATTAATTACTCTCATACTCCCATAATGTTATAAATTCTTATAATTAAAATGCATTAGACATTTAAACAGGTGAAAAAAATACCTATGTAAAAGTTGAAAGTGTACATTGACAAAGTACTACTGCTGCTACTATTACACTACACACTAAATACATAGTACCTATATACATACATACTAAAATAATCTAAAAGTACACATGCATTGTTGTTATTGTACTTAAAAAGTCAATAGTGTAAAATAATAATAATGAAATAACAGCATCATTATTATTATTCTCTTTATAAATTGCTATTATACTTGTAATGGAAATTGACGACAAAATTTGGACACGAGAGTGTCACTTGAATTTGAAATTGCTCTGTGTGTATTATTAGAATGTATTATTAATTAATTACTTAATTACTTATGTAGATTGTAATAACTGTGACACTTCTACTTTAAAATGTGGCTATTACTCGGTACATCGTAAATTAGATCTGGTTGTTGTTGACTCTGAGAAGGGAAATTCGGGAGAAACTTGTAAAACAAAAGAGAAAAACCGTGTAAGTACAGTAAGTAGTAAATGAGAGACAGAACAGGAGCTAATTGTAAGTTAAACGATTAAAATATTTTTAGGGACAACAAACGAAGAAGATTTTACTCGAAAGTACAAACAAGCTTTTACAAATGAAAGCATTACACTATACAATTTAACTATAATATCTAATCTACGGTAGAAAGTTAATTATTATTAATAATAATCGCTACATACTTAGTAAGTAAATATTATACTCTAGCCTTAATTTCATAGCAGTGTAGTACTGTAGCTACTATGCATCACACATACATTATACTTATATTATAAACCTACATACATAAACATGCTTTAGTACATACATACCTATACCTACATAATACATACATTTAGCAAGAAAAACAAACTGTTGTACTATTTAATAATATTATTACTATTCATCAACTACTAAGATTACACATACTATTATTATTACTAATAATATTTCCTTTTCACAGTCAGTCAGTCAGTCAGGTATCCACTCGCTTTCTTATACTCAACTTGTTACTAACTAAAACTATAACCATTTTCTCCAATTTAATAATAACGAGTAAATAGAACATACCTAATACCTACATACAAAATACTACCACGAACAAACAGACATGCTTTTATACACTACCATTACAAATTATTGTACTCCTCCATGTCCACCTCCTATTAATAATTCGAATTACAGGTCAATCCCCGAAATCTGGTTAATTCTCAGGATATTAGTTTACTCAAGTCCATTTATAAACTAAACAAATACCTAAAACTCAAATTAAACGTTATGGATGTACTTACAAATCAACTGTGTACTCTAAACCGTTTTAAATTAGTTTCATTCTAATTTGCTTACATATAATACAATGCAAATTATTATTTCCATTTTTTTCTGCCTTAATTTCTCCTTAAAATAAGGGAAAAATCCCCACTTTTCACCCGTGAAAGTAAAAGTTTTCTTTTTCTTCACCAAGTGAAAGCAAATTCACTTTCCCCGTCGTTTTTCTCATCCTCGACTTAAAAAGACCCTTACAAAGGATAAAAAACATGTAACAACCTCAGAATCCAAACCACAGACAAGTTAACTATTTCATTGTAGTCTTTAAAGTGTCCAAAGTTGATTAAAATAGCTTCGGGATCATTTAATTGCCAATTTAACGCAAACGATATCTTAATACAGGTATAAAATAAAGATACAGAAAGTGCTGATAGAAATGGTAGGGTAGAAAGCGTATATACAAACCACATACACCACTGCTGTGCAACAACTCTGTAGATTATAAACTTACCAATATAATATTACAATAATTCTACCTACTAATAACAAATTGCATTTAACTTAAAGTCAACTAAGACAGTTATTAAATTCAATAATCATCGGGTGGGAACTGTTTAAGGGTTCACTTAATTGAAAAACTATTTAAAAACTGGTACATTAAATCCTTCATCCTTCGTTCTTCATTCTTTCGGGTCAGTTACATTATTGCTAGCTCAACCAGGTTGTAGAATTAACAGGAATATAAATAATATTAGTAAAAACTCTTTTGAGCCAATATTATTATTATTATTATTACTGGTACTACTTGAGTACGTAAACAGAAACAGGGAATACTATTTACTATGTACTATTATATAATTATTAGACAGACAGGATAAAAAATACTATGCTATACTCAAAACTACAGGCACTAGCTACTAAGGAATGATGCAAACTATTTGAAAACAATGAACGTGGAAGGAAAGCATAGTAATTAATAATACCTAGTAATAATTATGTAATACAAACTTGTTGGTATGCATGGCTTTATTTTGGATATAATGGCTATATACAACACAGTTGAATATGTTAGACTACTTTGTAAGAGAAACATTTTATTCGTACCTCGTGTCATGTCATGTCACCCAAAACGAACTGAAACACTTGCAAACAACAATAGAACTGTTTTGTTACGGGTAAAGGGGATTCCTTTCTATATAATTGCTACATACATACTACAATGTAAATACTAGTACAATATGCAGTCTACAATAGTATTTATTTATCGACATGTTGTGGGTGTAGTGTAATATTATATTCATGTGTCACGCATATTTTATATAGCAGCTACAGCTACACATGTAATTAATAGTAATAATAATATCAACAATATGTTTGCGATTTAATTTATTTGTTATTATATTTCTCACTTATATTAGTATCATTAATAATTATTACAATTACAATACTATGAAGAAGCAGCTCAGTCTATATACAATACATTTAATTATAAGCAGGTGAAAGTCCAATATTAATAATAATTGTGTTGCGGCAGGCGTTTTTTTAGAGTTAGACAGGCAGGAAACAGGACAAAACTCAGGATACATACAACAGTTAAGTTAAAAACGTTTAATTTTTAATTATGATATACACCTGGATTTTAGTAATTACTATATACTATTGTGTATTTAATCTAGTATTATTATACTATGCTCTTTAATTTATCGTATAAATATAAGCCGATACTTACTTACTATATACAGGTCAAGGTCAGGTCAGCTCATAGTAGTGCAATTTTTGACCATTTGCCCAAACTGGTTATGATTATTGCTACAAAACAAACAAATTTGCAACAATTCAGGTGGGAAAAACAGCAAAAGTTACTACAGATTATTATTATGATGATAATAAGTTACTCAGAAACAGGAGAGTACTGGTAAAAAATCGTTCAGAACACACAACAACAGGATCAACACTTAAATTCATTCTTTAGTTAAAACTAAATGTAACAAACGGATTTCGTAGCTCCATAGAACACACAGGATAAAATTCTACTTACTTGTAATTAATCAAACTACATTTAGGGGATAAGTAAACTGAAAAACTCGCAAAGCTCTCGGGGATAATAATTTTACTACAATAATAATAATTACTCTTCAAATGTATGCTGTTTTAGGTGAAATAGCGTAGAGATAGGTATTTAGCCGCATACATTGTCAAACGGGCAGAACAGGACAAGACAAAGATAATAATCATATACAGGTATAGAATATAAGACAGACCACATAAATATTATTATTCTTAATTGTTGTTGTTATTATTATCATTATTATTATTCAGGTCAACTATACTATAATAATAATCTTAGTTATTATTAGCAATTCATCATTTAAGTTACATTCTCATTAACTCAATTTATTCTCAAACAACTCTACTATAAAATAAATACATGTTATTATTAAATTAATGTAGGTCGATAGGTGTATTATTATTATTAGACAGGTAACTATTTATCATCCTGTAAAATATATTTAATTAAACTATAGCCAAGATAAATCAACTGAACGAAGTAATGCAACTCAGAGACAAAATTAAATGATCCCGTAGTTATAAAATTCAGTAATTGACTTGACACGACAATTTTGAGACAATTCAATTATTACAATAACATCGATCTGTGTATTCAGAAATAAGTATATAGAAAAATAACATGTGCAATTTTCCCTCTACTACCTCTCTTTTAACATTTAGTACACTTTTACATTAAAAGTGCCACACACACACTTACACATTTTAAATTAATTCATTTCTACACATCAACACACAATATTTAAACAACCTCAACCGAATTAGCTTGTATCTGTTTTTATTATTACACCTTTACTCTTTGTAAAACAAATACGTACTAATAATAACCTTCATAAATAACCAAACCTCTTTACCTCAACAGCTTCCTGCTATATATTTCAACATTTTAATTATTATAATTATATTTTAACCATGCTATTAGTAGAAAACGCATTCTTATTCACAAATTATATTACTACTGTATGGTTCACTAAAGAGCGACCAGAATTATTATTATTACTTAATTATTCATGACAGTTTCGCTGTAATGGTAAAATACATGGATTAATTATGTAAAAATTGTTTTTCCCCTGAAATAGTAATATTTTACGTAGAATACAATAATATGATTATTTCTAAGTGCATGGTTATAATTATATATTATAATAATTATAATCTGAATATATAAACTATATACTTTAGCTGCAGCGGCTATAAAATGTAATTGTATTATTACCCACGTAAAATGCTATAGTATGCAATGTGTATTATATTATACAGAAGATACTATGTGTAGTGGAATCATACATGTAGTAATAATATTATGATTGCTATATTATTATTAGTGCATAATGATTGTAATGATTATTATATTATTATTACTACTGACTTGTACCCAAAACTTATCTACCTCAGTTTTTGTAATTACATTTAGTTTATTATACTACAAGTAGCTATTATTACGGTTATACTACTACAATATAAATATAAACTACTAGACCATGTATCTTTTATATAGCATATTTCACACGTAAATGTAACATAGGTACACATTACACGGAATTATTATATTGTACATATATATACCCCACACACACCACAACAATTCAATTCAATTCAAAATCACTCAACTGCATTCATTCTAATAATATTATTATTTAAATTAAAGATTACATAAATGATAGATGCTCCTCCATCTATTTCCGCTAATACGGCTTTAATAGAATAAAATTCTTTCATTTTTGGTGTATACTTTCTCCATTTCGTTTAAATAATGCAAATAAATTTTACTTAATGCATAGAATAACAATTCGATTTTTACCTGACAAACGTAAAAAAATTGTTTTAGTAAAAATGCCGTCTATGCTACTTTTATTCAAAAAAAACATTGAGTATAATTCTATAACTTCTTTGGACAATTCGAAACCCTGAGCAAAAAAATCTATCAAAAAATTCCTCTTTTAAAAAAGTATGGACAAATTAGAGTTCTTACTCCAAAACAAATCATAGTAAAATATTTTCTATTGTGAGTATTTAGATATTAAAGTTTACTTGCAAAATTTTCCACTACTGCGAATTGCGAAATCGAATAAAAAACTGCCAGTATAAGCACTACAGTATAAAAAGTAACGAAGATATTAATATTATTACAATAGTTGAGAACTCAACAAAAATGCAACTGCAGATGAATTTTTTAGTTGTCGTTGTGTGTGTATTGTATAGTAGTACATGTGTAAAAATCATAAATAACATAACGTAATAAAATATATATTTAGATTTTACCGTTGCCGTTATCTCAGGGTTTTTTTCCACATGGCTCCATATAAATATATACATACAAAGTACGAATACTATACAATACTACTACATTATACAGTAACAACCCGAAATCGAAATCTTTTTTAGCGCTGTAAATTACAATATTACATTACATTACAAAATATTATTATTGCTAAGCACTATTTACTATTGTTGCACTACACACTACTACTATATGCAGAAATATGGTAGAGCGATACAAAAAAACCGGAGCAGACGTAAGTTAATAAAATTAAACATATTATTATGTAATAGAGTGTAATACTAAATGTAAGTACATAAAAATACTAGTAAAAGGGAAAATGAAAAAGTGTGTGTGACTGAAACACTAGAAATGTATAAATGTAAGCTACATGTTGTATAAAATGGTTATTATTGTATACTCTCTGGAAACATTATGATGAAAATGGTCGTGTAAAAAAATCAAGGTGAACATTTAAAAATAATCGACGGATTGTATGGTGTAAATTAATAAAGTGGTATCAATGCAGTATGAATTAATAAATACGACGATATATTATAATGGTATGATGAACTCTGAAATCATTACGCAGTGACGTACACACATAAAACAACGATATAAAATTGGATTATTGGATATAATAATAAAATGTGCATCAAAATCCAAACAAACAAAAGCAAAACACGCTAAAAAAAGTGAAAACTCACGCGTTTTAGCTAAACATAAAAAACCAATCAACAGCAAGTTGATTGAATTTGCCTGAAAAGCATATACAAATTACCTGAGCATCTACAAAATTAATTATTACTAAAAAATTATTGTCTTACATACATACAACTATAATAGGGTAGAAATATAATAAAACTCGCAAACACATGCAGACACATCCATACAGACACAAATATTACCTACCTATGATTATTGTTCTCCTCAAAAACTGAATGCACCTCAATATACGTAACAATTTTAATTGTAAAATTGTATTTATTATTTATTCATTCTAAATACCACCAAAGCAGTTTAGTTAGCAAAACTTGATCGTGTATAATTTATTGAATTGTAATCGAAAAATTAGTTTTTTGACATTCATTTTCTAGTAAACGTATAGAAAATATCAAAATTTCTTTTTTTTACTTAGTATTATTTGTAGATTTGTGTTGATTAAACATGTTTTGTGTCGAGTTTATATTTTGCGATGATTTTATGTAGAAAATGTTAAATTAATTACTTATTCTACGGGTGGTAATAAAAGTCAAACTTTAATTATTAATAAATATGAAGACACACTATAGACTACTGTTGTTACAATGGTACCTATAGTGCAGAACACATTATGCAGATTTATGAATCCCTCACAACAACACAGGTACATAATAATAATACTAATACTACTATTTATTA